>CALNHX010009091.1:0-53482 GCA_940337035.1 Agriotes lineatus | reverse complement strand
GGGATATATGGAACATCTAATACGTCTGAGACGTCTGGAAACGTCTGGGACGTTATGTCCCACATGTTCCTAACGTCCCACACGTCGTAGATGTCCCACATGTCCTCACGTCCCAGACGTCCACGACGTCCTAGATGACCCTTACGTCCCAGACGTCCTAGATGTTTTATGTTTTAAACATCCCAGACGTCCTAGAAGTCCCATATGTTTTTAACGTCCCAGACGTCCTAGATATCCCATATGTCCCTAACGTCCCAGACGTCCCAGATGTCCCATATGTCCCACATGTTCCTAACGTCCCACACGTCGTAGATGTCCCACATGTCCTCAACGTCCCAGACGTCCACGACGTCCTAGATGACCCTTACGTCCCAGACGTCCTAGATGTTTTATATGTTTTAAACATCCCAGACGTCCTAGAAGTCCCATATGTTTTTAACGTCCCATACGTCCTAGATGTCCCATATGTCCCTAACGTCCCAAACGTCCTAGATGTCCTCTATGTCCCTAACGTTCCAGATGTCCCATATGTTCCTAACGTCCCAGACGTCCAGATATCCCATGTTTCTAACTCCTCAGGCGTTCTAGATGCCCCATATGTCCCTAACGTCCCAGACCTCCGAGACGTCCTAGATGCCCCATATGTCCCTAACGTCCAGACGTCCCAGATGTCCCATATGTCCCTAACGTCCCAGACGTCCCAGTTGTGCTATATGTCCCATATGTCCCTAACGTCCCAGACGTCTTAGATGTCCCATATGTCCCTAACGTCCCAGACGTCCCAGATGTCCCATATGTCCCATATGTCTCTAACGTCTAAGACGTCTTAGATGTCCCATATGTCTTTAATGTCCCAGACGTCCCAGATGTCCCATATGTCCCATATGTCTCTAACGTCTAAGACGTCCTAGATGTCCCATATGTCCCTAACGTCCCAGACGTCCCAGTTGTGCCATATGTCCCATATGTCCCTAACGTCCCAGACGTCTTAGATGTCCCATATGTCCCTAACGTCCCAGACGTCTTAGATGTCCCATATGTCCCTAACGTCCCAGACGTCTTAGATGTCCCATATGTCCCTAACGTCCCAGACGTCCAGATGTCCCATATGTCCCTAACGTCCCAGACGTCCCAGTTGTGCCATATGTCCCATATGTCCCTAACGTCCCAGACGTCTTAAATGTCCCATATGTCCCTAACGTCCCAGACGTCCCAGATGTCCCATATGTCCCATATGTCTATAACGTCTAAGACGTCTTAGATGTCCCATATGTCCCTAACGTCCCAGACGTCCCAGTTGTGCCATATGTCCCATATGTCCCTAATGTCCCAGACGTCTTAATGTCCCATATGTCCCTATCTTCCCAGACGTCCTAGATGTCCCATATGTCTCTAATGTCCCAGACGTAATAAATGTCCTATATGTCCCTAACGTCCCAAACGTCCCAGCTACCCCATATGTCCCTACAGCTCCAGACGTCCCCAGACGTCCTAGATGTCCCATATGTCCCTAACGTCCCAGACGTCGTAGATGTCCTATATGTCTTTAACGTTTCAGACGTCCTTGCAGTCCCATATGTCCCTAACGTCTCAGACTTCGTAGATGTCCCATATGTCCCTAACGTCCCAGACGTCCTAGTTGTTCCATATGTCCCTAACGCCCAGACGTTCCAGACGTCCCAGACGTCCTAGATATTCCATATGTCCCTAACGTCCCAGACGTCCCAGATGTCCAATATGTTCTTAACGTCCCAGACTTCCCAGATGTCCCATATGTCCCTAACGTCCCAGACGTCCCAGACGTCCCACATCTTCCATATGTCCCTAACGTTCCAAGCGTCCTAGATGTCCCATTTGTCCCTAACGTCCCAGACGTCCCAGACGTCCTAGATGTCCCATATATCCCTAACGTACCAGACGTAATAAATGTCCCATATGTCCCTAACGTCCCAAACGTCCTATATGTCCCATATGTCCTTAACAACCCAGACGTCCTAAATGTCGTATATGCCTTTAACGTCCCAGACGTCCCAGATGTCCCATATGTCTTTAACGTCCCAGATCTTCCAGATGTCCTTTATGTCCCTAACGTCCCAGACGTCCCAGTTATCACAGACTTCCCAACGTCGCAGACGTCTCAGATGTCCTAGATGTCCCATATGTTCTTAACGTCCCAGACGTCCTAGATGTCCTATATGTCCTTAACGTCCCAGACGTCCCAGATGTACCATCTGTTCTTAACGTCCCAGACGTCCCAGATGTCCCATATGTCCCTAACGTCCCAGACGTCCCAGACGTTCCATATGTCACGTATGTTCCTAACGTCCCAGACGACGCAGACGTCCTAGTTGTCCCATATGTCCCTAACGTCCCAGACGTCCCAGACGTTCCATATGTCACGTATGTCCCTAACGTCCCAGACGTCGCAGACGTCCTAGTTGTCCCATATGTCCCTAACGTCCCAGACGTAATAAATGTCCCATATGTCCCTACCGTCCCAGACGTCCCAGCTGTCCCGTATGTCCCTAACGTCCAGACGTCCCAGACGTCCCATATGTCCCACATGTCCCTAAGGTCCCAGGCGTCCTAGATGTCCCATATGTCGCTAACGTCCTAGACGTCCCAGACGTCCTAGACGTGCTATATGTCCCATATGTACCTAACGTTCCAGACGTCCTAGATCTCCCATATGTCCCTAACCTCCCAGACGTCCTAGATGCCCATATGTCTCTAACGTCCCAGACGTCCTAGATATCTCATATGCCCCTAACGTCCCAGACGTCCCAGACGTCCCAGATGTCCTATACGTCCCAACGTCCTAGATGTCCCATATGTCGATAACGTCCTAAAAGTCCCAGACGTCATAGATGTCCCATATGTTCCTAACGTCCCAGACGTAATAGGTGTCCTATATGTCCCTAACGTCCCAAACGTCCCAAATGTCCCATATGTTCCTAACGTCACAGGAATCCTAGATGTCCCATATGTCCCTAACGTCCCAGACGTCCTAGATGTCCCATATGTCCCTACCGTCCCAGACGTCCCAGCTGTCCCGTATGTCCCTAACGTCCCAGACGTCCCAGACGTCCCATATGTCCCACATGTCCCTAAGGTCCCAGGCGTCCTAGATGTCCCATATGTCGCTAACGTCCTAGACGTCCCAGACGTCCTAGACGTGCTATATGTCCCATATGTACCTAACGTTCCAGACGTCCTAGATCTCCCATATGTCCCTAACCTCCCAGACGTCCTAGATGCCCATATGTCTCTAACGTCCCAGACGTCCTAGATATCTCATATGCCCCTAACGTCCCAGACGTCCCAGACGTCCCAGATGTCCTATACGTCCCAACGTCCTAGATGTCCCATATGTCGATAACGTCCTAAAAGTCCAGACGTCATAGATGTCCCATATGTTCCTAACGTCCCAGACGTAATAGGTGTCCTATATGTCCCTAACGTCCCAAACGTCCCAAATGTCCCATATGTTCCTAACGTCACAGGAATCCTAGATGTCCCATATGTCCCTAACGTCCCAGACGTCCTAGATGTCCCATATGTTCCTAACGTCACAGGAATCCTAGATGTCCCATATGTCCCTAACGTCCCAGACGTCCTAAATGTCCCATATGTTCCTAACGTCACAGGAATCCTAGATGTCCCATATGTCCCTAACGTCCCAGACGTCCTAGATGTCCTACATGTCCCTAACGTCCCAGACGTCCCAGATGTCCCTAACGTCCAAGACGTCCCAGACGTCCTAGATGTTCCATATGTCCCTAACGTTTCAGACGTCCTAGATGTCCCACATGTCCCTAACGTCCCAGACGTAATAGATGTCCGATATGTCCCTAACGTCCCAAACGTCCCAGATGCCCCATATGTTCCTAAAGCTCCAGACGTCCCAGACGTCCTAGATGTCCCATATGTCCCTAACGTCCCAGACGTCGTAGATGTCCCATATGTCTCTAACGTTTCAGACGTCCTAGGTGTAACATATGTCCCTAACGTCTCAGACGCCGTAGATGTCCCATATGTCCCTAACGTTCCAGACGTCTTAGTTGTCCCATATGTCCCTAACGTCCCAGACGTTCCAGACGTCTCAGACGTATTAGATGTTCCATATATCCCTAACGACCCAGACGTCCTAGATATCCCATATGTCCCTAACGTCCCAGACGTCCCAGATGTCCCATATGTCCCACATGTTTCCTAACGTCCCACACGTCGTAGATGTCCCACATGTCCTCAACGTCCCAGACGTCCACGACGTCCTAGATGACCCTTACGTCCCAGACGTCCTAGATGTTTTATATGTTTTAAACATCCCAGACGTCCTAGAAGTCCCATATGTTTTTAACGTCCCATACGTCCTAGATGTCCCATATGTCCCTAACGTCCCAAACGTCCTAGATGTCCTCTATGTCCCTAACGTTCCAGATGTCCCATATGTTCCTAACGTCCCAGACGTCCCAGATATCCCATGTTTCTAACTCCTCAGGCGTTCTAGATGCCCCATATGTCCCTAACGTCCCAGACCTCCGAGACGTCCTAGATGCCCCATATGTCCCTAACGTCCCAGACGTCCCAGATGTCCCATATGTCCCTAACGTCCCAGACGTCCCAGTTGTGCTATATGTCCCATATGTCCCTAACGTCCCAGACGTCTTAGATGTCCCATATGTCCCTAACGTCCCAGACGTCCCAGATGTCCCATATGTCCCATATGTCTCTAACGTCTAAGGACGTCTTAGATGTCCCATATGTCTTTAATGTCCCAGACGTCCCAGATGTCCCATATGTCCCATATGTCTCTAACGTCTAAGACGTCCTAGATGTCCCATATGTCCCTAACGTCCCAGACGTCCCAGTTGTGCCTTATGTCCCATATGTCCCTAACGTCCCAGACGTCTTAGATGTCCCATATGTCCCTAACGTCCAGACGTCTTAGATGTCCCATATGTCCCTAACGTCCCAGACGTCTTAGATGTCCCATATGTCCCCTAACGTCCCAGACGTCCCAGATGTCCCATATGTCCCTAACGTCCCAGACGTCCCAGTTGTGCCATATGTCCCATATGTCCCTAACGTCCCAGACGTCTTAGATGTCCCATATGTCCCTAACGTCCCAGACGTCCCAGATGTCCATATGTCCCATATGTCTCTAACGTCTAAGGACGTCTTAGATGTCCCATATGTCCCTAACGTCCCAGACGTCCCAGTTGTGCCATATGTCCCATATGTCCCTAACGTCCCAGACGTCTTAAATGTCCCATATGTCCCTATCTTCCCAGACGTCCTAGATGTCCCATATGTCTCTAATGTCCCAGACGTAATAAATGTCCTATATGTCCCTAACGTCCCAAACGTCCCAGCTACCCATATGTCCCTACAGCTCCAGACGTCCCAGACGTCCTAGATGTCCCATATGTCCTAACGTCCCAGACGTCGTAGATGTCCTATATGTCTTTAACGTTTCAGACGTCCTTGCAGTCCCATATGTCCCTAACGTCTCAGCTTCGTAGATGTCCCATTATGTCCCTAACGTCCCAGACGTCCTAGTTGTTCCATATGTCCCTAACGCCCCAGACGTTCCAGACGTCCCAGACGTCCTAGATATTCCATATGTCCCTAACGTCCCAGACGTCCCAGATGTCCAATATGTTCTTAACGTCCCAGACTTCCCAGATGTCCCATATGTCCCTAACGTCCCAGACGTCCCAGACGTCCCACATCTTCCATATGTCCCTAACGTTCCAAGCGTCCTAGATGTCCCATTTGTCCCTAACGTCCCAGACGTCCCAGACGTCCTAGATGTCCCATATATCCCTAACGTACCAGACGTAATAAATGTCCCATATGTCCCTAACGTCCCAAACGTCCTATATGTCCCATATGTCCTTAACAACCCAGACGTCCTAAATGTCGTATATGCCTTTAACGTCCCAGACGTCCCAGATGTCCCATATGTCTTTAACGTCCCAGATCTTCCAGATGTCCCTTATGTCCCTAACGTCCCAGACGTCCAGTTATCACAGACTTCCCAAACGTCGCAGACGTCTCAGATGTCCTAGATGTCCCATATGTTCTTAACGTCCCAGACGTCCTAGATGTCCTATATGTCCTTAACGTCCCAGACGTCCCAGATGTACCATCTGTTCTTAACGTCCCAGACGTCCCAGATGTCCCTATGTCCCTAACGTCCCAGACGTCCAGACGTTCCATATGTCACGTATGTTCCTAACGTCCCAGACGACGCAGACGTCCTAGTTGTCCCATATGTCCCTAACGTCCCAGACGTCCCAGACGTTCCATATGTCACGTATGTCCCTAACGTCCCAGACGTCGCAGACGTCCTAGTTGTCCCATATGTCCCTAACGTCCCAGACGTAATAAATGTCCCATATGTCCCTACCGTCCCAGACGTCCCAGCTGTCCCGTATGTCCCTAACGTCCCAGACGTCCCAGACGTCCCATATGTCCCACATGTCCCTAAGGTCCCAGGCGTCCTAGATGTCCCATATGTCGCTAACGTCCTAGACGTCCCAGACGTCCTAGACGTGCTATATGTCCCATATGTACCTAACGTTCCAGACGTCCTAGATCTCCCATATGTCCCTAACCTCCCAGACGTCCTAGATGCCCATATGTCTCTAACGTCCCAGACGTCCTAGATATCTCATATGCCCCTAACGTCCAGACGTCCCAGACGTCCCAGATGTCCTATACGTCCCCAACGTCCTAGATGTCCCATATGTCGATAACGTCCTAAAAGTCCCAGACGTCATAGATGTCCCATATGTTCCTAACGTCCCAGACGTAATAGGTGTCCTATATGTCCCTAACGTCCCAAACGTCCCAAATGTCCCATATGTTCCTAACGTCACAGGAATCCTAGATGTCCCATATGTCCCTAACGTCCCAGACGTCCTAGATGTCCCATATGTTCCTAACGTCACAGGAATCCTAGATGTCCCATATGTCCCTAACGTCCCAGACGTCCTAAATGTCCCATATGTTCCTAACGTCACAGGAATCCTAGATGTCCCATATGTCCCTAACGTCCCAGACGTCCTAGATGTCTACATGTCCCTAACGTCCCAGACGTCCAGATGTCCCTAACGTCCAAGACGTCCCAGACGTCCTAGATGTTCCATATGTCCCTAACGTTTCAGACGTCCTAGATGTCCCACATGTCCCTAACGTCCCAGACGTAATAGATGTCCGATATGTCCCTAACGTCCCAAACGTCCCAGATGCCCCATATGTTCCTAAAGCTCCAGACGTCCAGACGTCCTAGATGTCCCATATGTCCCTAACGTCCCAGACGTCGTAGATGTCCCATATGTCTCTAACGTTTCAGACGTCCTAGGTGTAACATATGTCCCTAACGTCTCAGACGCCGTAGATGTCCATATGTCCCTAACGTTCCAGACGTCTTAGTTGTCCATATGTCCCTAACGTCCCAGACGTTCCAGACGTCTCAGACGTATTAGATGTTCCATATATCCCTAACGACCCAGACGTCCTAGATATCCATATGTCCCTAACGTCCCAGACGTCCCAGATGTCCCATATGTCCCACATTTTCCTAACGTCCCACACGTCGTAGATGTCCCACATGTCCTCAACGTCCCAGACGTCCACGACGTCCTAGATGACCCTTACGTCCCAGACGTCCTAGATGTTTTATATGTTTTAAACATCCCAGACGTCCTAGAAGTCCCATATGTTTTTAACGTCCCATACGTCCTAGATGTCCCATATGTCCCTAACGTGCCAAACGTCCTAGATGTCCTCTATGTCCCTAACGTTCCAGATGTCCCATATGTTCCTAACGTCCCAGACGTCCCAGATATCCCATGTTTCTAACTCCTCAGGCGTTCTAGATGCCCCATATGTCCCTAACGTCCCAGACCTCCGAGACGTCCTAGATGCCCCATATGTCCCTAACGTCCCAGACGTCCCAGATGTCCCATATGTCCCTAACGTCCCAGACGTCCCAGTTGTGCTATATGTCCCATATGTCCCTAACGTCCCAGACGTCTTAGATGTCCCATATGTCCCTAACGTCCCAGACGTCCCAGATGTCCCATATGTCCCATATGTCTCTAACGTCTAAGACGTCTTAGATGTCCCATATGTCTTTAATGTCCCAGACGTCCCAGATGTCCATATGTCCCATATGTCTCTAACGTCTAAGACGTCCTAGATGTCCCATATGTCCCTAACGTCCCAGACGTCCCAGTTGTGCCATATGTCCCATATGTCCCTAACGTCCCAGACGTCTTAGATGTCCCATATGTCCCTAACGTCCAGACGTCTTAGATGTCCCATATGTCCCTAACGTCCCAGACGTCTTAGATGTCCCATATGTCCCTAACGTCCCAGACGTCCCAGATGTCCATATGTCCCTAACGTCCCAGATGTCCCAGTTGTGCCATATGTCCCATATGTCCCTAACGTCCCAGACGTCTTAGATGTCCCATATGTCCCTAACGTCCCAGACGTCCCAGATGTCCCATATGTCCCATATGTCTCTAACGTCTAAGACGTCTTAGATGTCCCATATGTCCCTAACGTCCCAGACGTCCCAGTTGTGCCATATGTCCCATATGTCCCTAACGTCCCAGACGTCTTAAATGTCCCATATGTCCCTATCTTCCCAGACGTCCTAGATGTCCCATATGTCTCTAATGTCCCAGACGTAATAAATGTCCTATATGTCCCTAACGTCCCAAACGTCCCAGCTACCCCATATGTCCTACAGCTCCAGACGTCCCAGACGTCCTAGATGTCCCATATGTCCCTAACGTCCCAGACGTCGTAGATGTCCTATATGTCTTTAACGTTTCAGACGTCCTTGCAGTCCCATATGTCCCTAACGTCTCAGACTTCGTAGATGTCCCATATGTCCCTAACGTCCCAGACGTCCTAGTTGTTCCATATGTCCCTAACGCCCCAGACGTTCCAGACGTCCCAGACGTCCTAGATATTCATATGTCCCTAACGTCCCAGACGTCCCAGATGTCCAATATGTTCTTAACGTCCCAGACTTCCCAGATGTCCCATATGTCCCTAACGTCCCAGACGTCCCAGACGTCCCACATCTTCCATATGTCCCTAACGTTCCAAGCGTCCTAGATGTCCCATTTGTCCCTAACGTCCCAGACGTCCCAGACGTCCTAGATGTCCCATATATCCCTAACGTACCAGACGTAATAAATGTCCCATATGTCCCTACCGTCCCAGACGTCCCAGATGTCCGTATGTCCCTAACGACTCAGACGTCCCAGACGTTTTAGATGTCCCATATATTCCTAACGTTCCAGACGTCCTAGATGTCCCATATATCCATAACGTCCCAGACGTCCATGATGCCCCATATGCCCTTAACGTCTCAGACGTCCTAGATACCCTATATGTCCCTAACGTCCCAAACGTCCCAGATGTCTCATATGTCCTTAACGTAACAGACGTTCCAGACGCCCTAGATGTCCCATATATCCCTAACGTCCCAGACGTTCCAGAAGTCCTAGATGTCCCACATGTCTCTAACGCTCCAGACGTCTTAGATGCCCCATATGTCCCTAACGTCCCAGACGTCCCAGGTATCCCATACTTTCTAACGCCCCAGGCGTTCTAGATGCTCCATATGTCCCTAACGTCCCAGACCTCCCAGACGTCCTAGATGCCCCATATGTCCCTAACGTCCCAGACGTCCCAGATGTCCCATATGTCCCTAACGTCCCAGACGTCCTAGATGTCCCATATGTCCCTAACGTCCCAGACGTCCCAGATGTCCCATATGTCCCTAACGTCCCAAACGTCCTATATGTCCCATATGTCCTTAACAACCCAGACGTCCTAAATGTCCTATATGCCTTTAACGTCTTAGACGTCCCAGATGTCCCATATGTCTTTAACGTCCCAGATCTTCCAGATGTCACTTATGTCCCTAACGTCCCAGACGTCCCAGACGTCCCAGTTATCACAGACTTCCCAAACGTCGCAGGCGTCTCAGATGTCCTAGATGTTGCATATGTTCCTAACGTCCCAGACGTCCTAGATGTCCTATATGTCCTTAACGCCCCAGACGTCCCAGATGTACCATATGTTCTTAACGTCCCAGACGTCCCAGATGTCCCATATGTCCCTAACGTCCCAGACGTCCCATATGTCACGTATGTTCCTAACGTCCCAGGCGTCCTAGATGTCGAATATGTCCCTAACGTCCCAGACGTCCCAGACGTCCTAGTTGTCCCATATGTCCCTAACGTCCCAGACGTAATAAATGTCCCATATGTCCCTACCGTCCCAGACGTCCCAGCTGTCCCGTATGTCCCTAACGTCTAAGACGTCCCAGACGTCCCATATGTCCCACATGTTCCTAACGTCCCAGGCGTCCTAGATGTCCCATATGTCCCTAACGTCCTAGACGTCCCAGACGTCCTAGACGTCCCATATGTTCCATACGTCCCTAACTTCCCAAGCGTCCTAGATGTCCCATATGTCTCTAACGTCCCATACGTCCCAGACGTCGTAGATGTCCCACATGTCCCTAACGTCCCAGACGTCGTAGATGTCCAACATGTTCCCAACGTCCCAGACGTCCTAGATGTCCCATATGTCAAAAACGTATCAAACGTCCTAGATGTCCAATATGTCCCTAACGTCCCAGACGTCCTTGATGTCCCTTACGTCCCAGACGTCCTAGATGTTCCAGATGTCTTCAACATCCCAGACGTTCTAGAAGTCCCATACGTTTCTAACGTCCCAGACGTCCTAGATGTCCCATATGTCATTAACGTCCCAGACGTCTTAGATGTCCTATATGTCCCTAAATTTCCAGATGTCCCATATGTCTCTAACGTCCCAGACGTCCCAGATGTCCCATATGTCCCTAACGTCCCAGACGTCATAGAAGTCCCATATGTTTCTAACGTCCCAGACGTCCTAGATGTCCCGTATGTCCCTAACGTCCCAGACGTCTTAGACGTCCTATATGTTCCATATGTCCCTAACGTCCCAGACGTCCTAGATGTCCTATATGTCCCTAACGTTCCAGATGTCCCATATGTCTCTAACGTCCCAGACGTCCCAGATGTCCCATATGTCCCTAACGTCCCAGACGTGCTAGATGTCCCATATGTCCCTAACGTCCCAGACGTCCTAAATGTCCCATATGTCTCAAACGTCCCAGATGTCCCAGACGTCCTATATGTCCCATATGTCCCTAACGTCCCAGACGTCCTAGATGTCCCATATGTCCCTAACGTCCCAGACGTCCTAGATGTCCCATATGTCCCTAACGCCCCAAATGTCTCAGACGTCAAAGATGTCCCAGACGTCATAGATGCCCCATATGTCCCTAACGTTCCAGACGTCCCAGATGTCCCAGATGTTCCATAAGTCCCAGACGTCCTAGATCTCCCATATGTCCCTAACCTCCCAGACGTCCTAGATGCCCATATGTCGATAACGTCCCAGACTTCCTAGATCTTACATATGTCCCTAACGTCCCAGATGTCCTAGATGTCCCATATGTCAATACCGTCCCAAAAGTCCCAGACGTCATAGATGTCCCATATGTTCCTAACGTCTCAGACGTAATAGGTGTCCTATATGTCCCTAACGTCCCAAACGTCCCAAATGTCCCATATGTTAATAACGTCACAGGAATCCTAGATGTCCCATTTGTCCCTAACGTCCCAGACG
Source organism: Agriotes lineatus (assembly GCA_940337035.1). Classification (NCBI taxonomy): domain Eukaryota; kingdom Metazoa; phylum Arthropoda; class Insecta; order Coleoptera; family Elateridae; genus Agriotes; species Agriotes lineatus. The sequence continues at coordinate 41,764 of CALNHX010009091.1, read as the reverse complement.
TCCTAGATGTCCCATATGTTCCTAACGTCACAGGAATCCTAGATGTCCCATATGTCCCTAACGTCCCAGACGTCCTAAATGTCCCATATGTTCCTAACGTCACAGGAATCCTAGATGTCCCATATGTCCCTAACGTCCCAGACGTCCTAGATGTCCTACATGTCCCTAACGTCCCAGACGTCCCAGATGTCCCTAACGTCCAAGACGTCCCAGACGTCCTAGATGTTCCATATGTCCCTAACGTCCCAGACGTCCCAGACGTTTTAGATGTCCCATATGTCCCTAACGTCCCAGACGTCGTAGATGCCCCATACGTTTTTAACGTTTCAGACGTCCTAGATGTCCCACATGTCCCTAACGTCCCAGACGTAATAGATGTCCGATATGTCCCTAACATCCCAAACGTCCCAGATGCCCCATATGTTCCTAAAGCTCCAGACGTCCCAGACGTCCTAGATGTCCCATATGTCCCTAACGTCCCAGACGTCGTAGATGTCCCATATGTCTCTAACGTTTCAGACGTCCTAGATGTCCCATATGTCCCTAACGTCTCAGACGCCGTAGATGTCCTATATGTCCCTAACGTTCCAGACGTCCTAGTTGTCCCATATGTCCCTAACGTCCCAGACGTTCCAGACGTCTCAGACGTATTAGATGTTCCATATATCCCTAACGACCCAGACGTCCTAGATATCCCATATGTCCCTAACGTCCCAGACGTCCCAGATGTCCCATATGTCCCACATGTCCCTAACGTCCCACACGTCGTAGATGTCCCACATGTCCTCAACGTCCCAGACGTCCTAGATGTCCCATATGTCCCTAACGTCCCAGACGTCCCAGACGTCCTAGATGTCCCTTACGTCCCAGACGTCCTAGATGTTTTATATGTTTTAAACATCCCAGACGTCCTAGAAGTCCCATATGTTTTTAACGTCCCATACGTCCTAGATGTCCCATATGTCCCTAACGTCCCAAACGTCCTAGACGTCCTATATGTTCCATATGTCCCTAACGTCCCAGACGTCCTAGATGTCCTATATGTCCCTAACGTTCCAGATGTCCCATATGTCCCTAACGTTCCAGACGTCCCAGATATCCCATGTTTCTAACTCCCCAGGCGTTCTAGATGCCCCATATGTCCCTAACGTCCCAGACCTCCGAGACGTCCTAGATGCCCCATATGTCCCTAACGTCCCAGACGTTCCAGATGTCCCATATGTCCCTAACCTCCCAGACGTCCCAGTTGTGCTATATGTCCCATATGTCCCTAACGTCCCAGACGTCTTAGATGTCCCATATGTCCCTAACGTCCCAGACGTCCCATATGTCCCATATGTCTCTAACGTCTAAGACGTCTTAGATGTCCCATATGTCTTTAACGTTCCAGACGTCCCAGATGTCCCATATGTCCCATATGTCTCTAACGTCTAAGATGTCCTAGATGTCCCATATGTCCCTAACGTCCCAGACGTTCCAGTTGTGCCATATGTCCCATATGTCCCTAACGTCCCAGACGTCTTAGATGTCCCATATGTCCCTAACGTCCCAGACGTCCCAGATGTTCCATATGTCCCATATGTCTCTAACGTCTAAGACGTCCCAGATGTCCCATATGTCTCTAACGTCCCAGACGTCCCAGTTGTGCCATATGTCCCATATGTCCCTAACGTCCCAGACGTCTTAGATGTCCCATATGTCCCTAACGTCCCAGACGTCCCAGTTGTGCCATATGTCCCATGTGTCCCTAACGTCCCAGACGTCTTAGATGTCTCATATGTCCCTATCTTTCCAGACGTCCTAGATGTCCCATATGTCTCTAATGTCCCAGACGTAATAAATGTCCTATATGTCCCTAACGTTCCAAACGTCCCAGCTACCCCATAAGTCCCTACAGCTCCAGACGTCCCAGACGTCCTAGATGTCCCATATGTCCCTAACGTCCCAGACGACGTAGATGTCCTATATGTCTTTAACGTTTCAGACGTCTCTGGAGTCCCATATGTCCCTAACGTCTCAGACTTCGTAGATGTCCAATATGTCCCTAACGTCCCAGACGTCCTAGTTGTCCCATATGTCCCTAACGCCCCAGACGTTCCAGACGTCCCAGACGTCCTAGATATTCCATATGTCCCTAACGTCCCAGACGTCCCAGATGTCCAATATGTTCTTAACGTCACAGACTTCCCAGATGTCCCATATGTCCCTAACGTCCCAGACGTCCCAGACGTCCCACATCTTCCATATGTTCCTAACGTCCCAAGCGTCCTAGATGTCCCACTTGTCCTTAACGTCCCAGACGTCCCAGACGTCCTAGATGTCCCATATATCCCTAACGTACCAGACGTAATAAATGTCCCATATGTCCCTACCGTCCCAGACGTCCCAGATGTCCCGTATGTCCCTAACGACTCAGACGTCCCAGACGTTTTAGATGTCCCATATATTCCTAACGTTCCAGACGTCCTAGATGTCCCATATATCCATAACGTCCCAGACGTCCATGATGTCCCATATGCCCTTAACGTCTCAGACGTCCTAGATACCCTATATGTCCCTAACGTCCCAAACGTCCCAGATGTCTCATATGTCCTTAACGTAACAGACGTTCCAGACGCCATAGATGTCCCATATATCCCTAACGTCCCAGACGCTCCAGAAGTCCTAGATGTCCCACATGTCTCTAACGTCCCAGACGTCTTAGATGCCCCATATGTCCCTAACGTCCCAGACGTCCCAGGTATCCCATACGTTTCTAACGCCCCAGGCGTTCTAGATGACCCATATGTCCCTAACGTCCCAGACCTCCCAGACGTCCTAGATGCAACATATGTCCCTAACGTCCCAGACGTCCCAGATGTCCCATATGTCCCTAACGTCCCAGACGTCCCAGTTGTCCCATATGTCCCTAACGTCCCAGACGTCCTAGATGTCCCATATGTCCTTAACAACCCAGACGTCCTAAATGTCCTATATGCCTTTAACGTCCCAGACGTCCCAGATGTGCCATACGTCTTTAACGTCCCAGATCTTCCAGATGTCCCTTATGTCCCTAACGTCCCAGACGTCCCAGACGTCCCAGTTATCACAGACTTCCCGAACGTCGCAGACGTCTCAGATGTCCTAGATGTCCCACATGTTCCTAACGTCCCAGACGTCCTAGATGTCCTATATGTCCTTAACGTCCCAGACGTCCCAGATGTACCATATGTTCTTAACGTCCCAGACGTCCCAGATGTCCCATATGTCCCTAACGTCCCAGACGTCCCAGACGTCCCATATGTCACGTATGTTCCTAACGTCCCAGGCGTCCTAGATGTCCCATATGTTCCTAACGTCCCAGACGTAATAAATGTCCCATATGTCCCTACCGTCCCAGACGTCCCAGCTGTCCCGTATGTCCCTAACGTCCCAGACGTCCCAGACGTCCCATATGTCCCACATGTCCCTAACGTCCCAGGCGTCCTAGATGTCCCATATGTCCCTAACGTCCTAGACGTCCCAGACGTCCTAGACGTCCCATATGTTCCATACGTCCCTAACTTCCCAAGCGTCCTAGATGTCCCATATGTCTCTAACGTCCCAGACGTCCCAGACGTCCTAGATGTCCCACATGTCCCTAACGTCCCAGACGTCGTAGATGTCCAACATGTTCCCAACGTTCCAGACGTCCTAGATGTCCCATATGTCAATAATGTATCAAACGTCCTAGATGTCCCATATGTCCCTAACGTCCCAGACGTCCCAGTTGTGCCATATGTCCCATATGTCCCTAACGTCCCAGACGTCTTAGATGTCCCATATGTCCCTAACGTCCCAGACGTCCCAGTTGTGCCATATGTCCCATGTGTCCCTAACGTCCCAGACGTCTTAGATGTCCCATATGTCCCTATCTTTCCAGACGTCCTAGATGTCCCATATGTCTCTAATGTCCCAGACGTAATAAATGTCCTATATGTCCCTAACGTTCCAAACGTCCCAGCTACCCCATATGTCCCTACAGCTCCAGACGTCCCAGACGTCCTAGATGTCCCATATGTCCCTAACGTCCCAGACGTCCCAGATATCCCATGTTTCTAACTCCTCAGGCGTTCTAGATGCCCCATATGTCCCTAACGTCCCAGACCTCCGAGACGTCCTAGATGCCCCATATGTCCCTAACGTCCCAGACGTCCCAGATGTCCCATATGTCCCTAACGTCCCAGACGTCCCAGTTGTGCTATATGTCCCATATGTCCCTAACGTCCCAGACGTCTTAGATGTCCCATATGTCCCTAACGTCCCAGACGTCCCAGATGTCCCATATGTCCCATATGTCTCTAACGTCTAAGACGTCTTAGATGTCCCATATGTCTTTAATGTCCCAGACGTCCCAGATGTCCCATATGTCCCATATGTCTCTAACGTCTAAGACGTCCTAGATGTCCCATATGTCCCTAACGTCCCAGACGTCCCAGATGTCCAATATGTTCTTAACGTCACAGACTTCCCAGATGTCCCATATGTCCCTAACGTCCCAGACGTCCCAGACGTCCCACATCTTCCATATGTTCCTAACGTCCCAAGCGTCCTAGATGTCCCACTTGTCCTTAACGTCCCAGACGTCCCAGACGTCCTAGATGTCCCATATATCCCTAACGTACCAGACGTAATAAATGTCCCATATGTCCCTACCGTCCCAGACGTCCCAGATGTCCCGTATGTCCCTAACGACTCAGACGTCCCAGACGTTTTAGATGTCCCATATATTCCTAACGTTCCAGACGTCCTAGATGTCCCATATATCCATAACGTCCCAGACGTCCATGATGTCCCATATGCCCTTAACGTCTCAGACGTCCTAGATACCCTATATGTCCCTAACGTCCCAAACGTCCCAGATGTCTCATATGTCCTTAACGTAACAGACGTTCCAGACGCCATAGATGTCCCATATATCCCTAACGTCCCAGACGCTCCAGAAGTCCTAGATGTCCCACATGTCTCTAACGTCCCAGACGTCTTAGATGCCCCATATGTCCCTAACGTCCCAGACGTCCCAGGTATCCCATACGTTTCTAACGCCCCAGGCGTTCTAGATGACCCATATGTCCCTAACGTCCCAGACCTCCCAGACGTCCTAGATGCAACATATGTCCCTAACGTCCCAGACGTCCCAGATGTCCCATATGTCCCTAACGTCCCAGACGTCCCAGTTGTCCCATATGTCCCTAACGTCCCAGACGTCCTAGATGTCCCATATGTCCTTAACAACCCAGACGTCCTAAATGTCCTATATGCCTTTAACGTCCCAGACGTCCCAGATGTGCCATACGTCTTTAACGTCCCAGATCTTCCAGATGTCCCTTATGTCCCTAACGTCCCAGACGTCCCAGACGTCCCAGTTATCACAGACTTCCCGAACGTCGCAGACGTCTCAGATGTCCTAGATGTCCCACATGTTCCTAACGTCCCAGACGTCCTAGATGTCCTATATGTCCTTAACGTCCCAGACGTCCCAGATGTACCATATGTTCTTAACGTCCCAGACGTCCCAGATGTCCCATATGTCCCTAACGTCCCAGACGTCCCAGACGTCCCATATGTCACGTATGTTCCTAACGTCCCAGGCGTCCTAGATGTCCCATATGTTCCTAACGTCCCAGACGTAATAAATGTCCCATATGTCCCTACCGTCCCAGACGTCCCAGCTGTCCCGTATGTCCCTAACGTCCCAGACGTCCCAGACGTCCCATATGTCCCACATGTCCCTAACGTCCCAGGCGTCCTAGATGTCCCATATGTCCCTAACGTCCTAGACGTCCCAGACGTCCTAGACGTCCCATATGTTCCATACGTCCCTAACTTCCCAAGCGTCCTAGATGTCCCATATGTCTCTAACGTCCCAGACGTCCCAGACGTCCTAGATGTCCCACATGTCCCTAACGTCCCAGACGTCGTAGATGTCCAACATGTTCCCAACGTTCCAGACGTCCTAGATGTCCCATATGTCAATAATGTATCAAACGTCCTAGATGTCCCATATGTCCCTAACGTCCCAGACGTCCCAGTTGTGCCATATGTCCCATATGTCCCTAACGTCCCAGACGTCTTAGATGTCCCATATGTCCCTAACGTCCCAGACGTCCCAGTTGTGCCATATGTCCCATGTGTCCCTAACGTCCCAGACGTCTTAGATGTCCCATATGTCCCTATCTTTCCAGACGTCCTAGATGTCCCATATGTCTCTAATGTCCCAGACGTAATAAATGTCCTATATGTCCCTAACGTTCCAAACGTCCCAGCTACCCCATATGTCCCTACAGCTCCAGACGTCCCAGACGTCCTAGATGTCCCATATGTCCCTAACGTCCCAGACGTCCCAGATATCCCATGTTTCTAACTCCTCAGGCGTTCTAGATGCCCCATATGTCCCTAACGTCCCAGACCTCCGAGACGTCCTAGATGCCCCATATGTCCCTAACGTCCCAGACGTCCCAGATGTCCCATATGTCCCTAACGTCCCAGACGTCCCAGTTGTGCTATATGTCCCATATGTCCCTAACGTCCCAGACGTCTTAGATGTCCCATATGTCCCTAACGTCCCAGACGTCCCAGATGTCCCATATGTCCCATATGTCTCTAACGTCTAAGACGTCTTAGATGTCCCATATGTCTTTAATGTCCCAGACGTCCCAGATGTCCCATATGTCCCATATGTCTCTAACGTCTAAGACGTCCTAGATGTCCCATATGTCCCTAACGTCCCAGACGTCCCAGTTGTGCCATATGTCCCATATGTCCCTAACGTCCCAGACGTCTTAGATGTCCCATATGTCCCTAACGTCCCAGACGTCTTAGATGTCCCATATGTCCCTAACGTCCCAGACGTCTTAGATGTCCCATATGTCCCTAACGTCCCAGACGTCCCAGATGTCCCATATGTCCCTAACGTCCCAGATGTCCCAGTTGTGCCATATGTCCCATATGTCCCTAACGTCCCAGACGTCTTAGATGTCCCATATGTCCCTAACGTCCCAGACGTCCCAGATGTCCCATATGTCCCATATGTCTCTAACGTCTAAGACGTCTTAGATGTCCCATATGTCCCTAACGTCCCAGCCGTCCCAGTTGTGCCATATGTCCCATATGTCCCTAACGTCCCAGACGTCTTAAATGTCCCATATGTCCCTATCTTCCCAGACGTCCAAGATGTCCCATATGTCTCTAATGTCCCAGACGTAATAAATGTCCTATATGTCCCTAACGTCCCAAACGTCCCAGCTACCCCATATGTCCCTACAGCTCCAGACGTCCCAGACGTCCTAGATGTCCCATATGTCCCTAACGTCCCAGACGTCGTAGATGTCCTATATGTCTTTAACGTTTCAGACGTCCTTGCAGTCCCATATGTCCCTAACGTCTCAGACTTCGTAGATGTCCCATATGTCCCTAACGTCCCAGACGTCCTAGTTGTTCCATATGTCCCTAACGCCCCAGACGTTCCAGACGTCCCAGACGTCCTAGATATTCATATGTCCCTAACGTCCCAGACGTCCCAGATGTCCAATATGTTCTTAACGTCCCAGACTTCCCAGATGTCCCATATGTCCCTAACGTCCCAGACGTCCCAGACGTCCACATCTTCCATATGTCCCTAACGTTCCAAGCCGTCTAGATGTCCCATTTGTCCCTAACGTCCCAGACGTCCCAGACGTCCTAGATGTCCCATATATCCCTAACGTACCAGACGTAATAAATGTCCCATATGTCCCTACCGTCCCAGACGTCCCAGATGTCCCGTATGTCCCTAACGACTCAGACGTCCCAGACGTTTTAGATGTCCCATATATTCCTAACGTTCCAGACGTCCTAGATGTCCCATATATCCATAACGTCCCAAGACGTCCATGATGCCCCATATGCCCTTAACGTCTCAGACGTCCTAGATACCCTATATGTCCCTAACGTCCCAAACGTCCCAGATGTCTCATATGTCCTTAACGTAACAGACGTTCCAGACGCCCTAGATGTCCCATATATCCCTAACGTCCCAGACGTTCCAGAAGTCCTAGATGTCCCACATGTCTCTAACGCTCCAGACGTCTTAGATGCCCCATATGTCCCTAACGTCCCAGACGTCCCAGGTATCCCATACTTTTCTAACGCCCCAGGCGTTCTAGATGCTCCATATGTCCCTAACGTCCCAGACCTCCCAGACGTCCTAGATGCCCCATATGTCCCTAACGTCCCAGACGTCCCAGATGTCCCATATGTCCCTAACGTCCCAGACGTCCTAGATGTCCCATATGTCCCTAACGTCCCAGACGTCCCAGATGTCCCATATGTCCCTAACGTCCCAAACGTCCTATATGTCCCATATGTCCTTAACAACCCAGACGTCCTAAATGTCCTATATGCCTTTAACGTCTTAGACGTCCCAGATGTCCCATATGTCTTTAACGTCCCAGATCTTCCAGATGTCACTTATGTCCCTAACGTCCCAGACGTCCCAGACGTCCCAGTATCACAGGACTTCCCAAACGTCGCAGGCGTCTCAGATGTCCTAGATGTTGCATATGTTCCTAACGTCCCAGACGTCCTAGATGTCCTATATGTCCTTAACGCCCCAGACGTCCAGATGTACCATATGTTCTTAACGTCCCAGACGTCCCAGATGTCCCATATGTCCCTAACGTCCCCAGACGTCCCATATGTCACGTATGTTCCTAACGTCCCAGGCGTCCTAGATGTCGAATATGTCCCTAACGTCCCAGACGTCCAGACGTCCTAGTTGTCCCATATGTCCCTAACGTCCCAGACGTAATAAATGTCCCATATGTCCCTACCGTCCCAGACGTCCCAGCTGTCCCGTATGTCCCTAACGTCTAAGACGTCCCAGACGTCCCATATGTCCCACATGTTCCTAACGTCCCAGGCGTCCTAGATGTCCCATATGTCCCTAACGTCCTAGACGTCCCAGACGTCCTAGACGTCCCATATGTTCCATACGTCCCTAACTTCCCAAGCGTCCTAGATGTCCCATATGTCTCTAACGTCCCATACGTCCCAGACGTCGTAGATGTCCCACATGTCCCTAACGTCCCAGACGTCGTAGATGTCCAACATGTTCCCAACGTCCCAGACGTCCTAGATGTCCCATATGTCAAAAACGTATCAAACGTCCTAGATGTCCAATATGTCCCTAACGTCCCAGACGTCCTTGATGTCCCTTACGTCCCAGACGTCCTAGATGTCCCATATGTCATTAACGTCCCAGACGTCTTAGATGTCCTATATGTCCCTAAATTTCCAGATGTCCCATATGTCTCTAACGTCCCAGACGTCCCAGATGTCCCATATGTCCCTAACGTCCCAGACGTCATAGAAGTCCCATATGTTTCTAACGTCCCAGACGTCCTAGATGTCCCGTATGTCCCTAACGTCCCAGACGTCTTAGACGTCCTATATGTTCCATATGTCCCTAACGTCCCAGACGTCCTAGATGTCCTATATGTCCCTAACGTTCCAGATGTCCCATATGTCTCTAACGTCCCAGACGTCCCAGATGTCCCATATGTCCCTAACGTCCCAGACGTGCTAGATGTCCCATATGTCCCTAACGTCCCAGACGTCCTAAATGTCCCATATGTCTCAAACGTCCCAGATGTCCCAGACGTCCTATATGTCCCATATGTCCCTAACGTCCCAGACGTCCTAGATGTCCCATATGTCCCTAACGTCCCAGACGTCCTAGATGTCCCATATGTCCCTAACGCCCCAAATGTCTCAGACGTCAAAGATGTCCCAGACGTCATAGATGCCCCATATGTCCCTAACGTTCCAGACGTCCCAGATGTCCCAGATGTTCCATAAGTCCCAGACGTCCTAGATCTCCCATATGTCCCTAACCTCCCAGACGTCCTAGATGCCCATATGTCGATAACGTCCCAGACTTCCTAGATCTTACATATGTCCCTAACGTCCCAGATGTCCTAGATGTCCCATATGTCAATACCGTCCCAAAAGTCCCAGACGTCATAGATGTCCCATATGTTCCTAACGTCTCAGACGTAATAGGTGTCCTATATGTCCCTAACGTCCCAAACGTCCCAAATGTCCCATATGTTAATAACGTCACAGGAATCCTAGATGTCCCATTTGTCCCTAACGTCCCAGACGTCCTAGATGTCCCATATGTTCCTAACGTCACAGGAATCCTAGATGTCCCATATGTCCCTAACGTCCCAGACGTCCTAAATGTCCCATATGTTCCTAACGTCACAGGAATCCTAGATGTCCCATATGTCCCTAACGTCCCAGACGTCCTAGATGTCCTACATGTCCCTAACGTCCCAGACGTCCCAGATGTCCCTAACGTCCAAGACGTCCCAGACGTCCTAGATGTTCCATATGTCCCTAACGTCCCAGACGTCCCAGACGTTTTAGATGTCCCATATGTCCCTAACGTCCCAGACGTCGTAGATGCCCCATACGTTTTTAACGTTTCAGACGTCCTAGATGTCCCACATGTCCCTAACGTCCCAGACGTAATAGATGTCCGATATGTCCCTAACATCCCAAACGTCCCAGATGCCCCATATGTTCCTAAAGCTCCAGACGTCCCAGACGTCCTAGATGTCCCATATGTCCCTAACGTCCCAGACGTCGTAGATGTCCCATATGTCTCTAACGTTTCAGACGTCCTAGATGTCCCATATGTCCCTAACGTCTCAGACGCCGTAGATGTCCTATATGTCCCTAACGTTCCAGACGTCCTAGTTGTCCCATATGTCCCTAACGTCCCAGACGTTCCAGACGTCTCAGACGTATTAGATGTTCCATATATCCCTAACGACCCAGACGTCCTAGATATCCCATATGTCCCTAACGTCCCAGACGTCCCAGATGTCCCATATGTCCCACATGTCCCTAACGTCCCACACGTCGTAGATGTCCCACATGTCCTCAACGTCCCAGACGTCCTAGATGTCCCATATGTCCCTAACGTCCCAGACGTCCCAGACGTCCTAGATGTCCCTTACGTCCCAGACGTCCTAGATGTTTTATATGTTTTAAACATCCCAGACGTCCTAGAAGTCCCATATGTTTTTAACGTCCCATACGTCCTAGATGTCCCATATGTCCCTAACGTCCCAAACGTCCTAGACGTCCTATATGTTCCATATGTCCCTAACGTCCCAGACGTCCTAGATGTCCTATATGTCCCTAACGTTCCAGATGTCCCATATGTCCCTAACGTTCCAGACGTCCCAGATATCCCATGTTTCTAACTCCCCAGGCGTTCTAGATGCCCCATATGTCCCTAACGTCCCAGACCTCCGAGACGTCCTAGATGCCCCATATGTCCCTAACGTCCCAGACGTTCCAGATGTCCCATATGTCCCTAACCTCCCAGACGTCCCAGTTGTGCTATATGTCCCATATGTCCCTAACGTCCCAGACGTCTTAGATGTCCCATATGTCCCTAACGTCCCAGACGTCCCATATGTCCCATATGTCTCTAACGTCTAAGACGTCTTAGATGTCCCATATGTCTTTAACGTTCCAGACGTCCCAGATGTCCCATATGTCCCATATGTCTCTAACGTCTAAGATGTCCTAGATGTCCCATATGTCCCTAACGTCCCAGACGTTCCAGTTGTGCCATATGTCCCATATGTCCCTAACGTCCCAGACGTCTTAGATGTCCCATATGTCCCTAACGTCCCAGACGTCCCAGATGTTCCATATGTCCCATATGTCTCTAACGTCTAAGACGTCCCAGATGTCCCATATGTCTCTAACGTCCCAGACGTCCCAGTTGTGCCATATGTCCCATATGTCCCTAACGTCCCAGACGTCTTAGATGTCCCATATGTCCCTAACGTCCCAGACGTCCCAGTTGTGCCATATGTCCCATGTGTCCCTAACGTCCCAGACGTCTTAGATGTCCCATATGTCCCTATCTTTCCAGACGTCCTAGATGTCCCATATGTCTCTAATGTCCCAGACGTAATAAATGTCCTATATGTCCCTAACGTTCCAAACGTCCCAGCTACCCCATAAGTCCCTACAGCTCCAGACGTCCCAGACGTCCTAGATGTCCCATATGTCCCTAACGTCCCAGACGACGTAGATGTCCTATATGTCTTTAACGTTTCAGACGTCTCTGGAGTCCCATATGTCCCTAACGTCTCAGACTTCGTAGATGTCCAATATGTCCCTAACGTCCCAGACGTCCTAGTTGTCCCATATGTCCCTAACGCCCCAGACGTTCCAGACGTCCCAGACGTCCTAGATATTCCATATGTCCCTAACGTCCCAGACGTCCCAGATGTCCAATATGTTCTTAACGTCACAGACTTCCCAGATGTCCCATATGTCCCTAACGTCCCAGACGTCCCAGACGTCCCACATCTTCCATATGTCCCTAACGTCCCAAGCGTCCTAGATGTCCCACTTGTCCTTAACGTCCCAGACGTCCCAGACGTCCTAGATGTCCCATATATCCCTAACGTACCAGACGTAATAAATGTCCCATATGTCCCTACCGTCCCAGACGTCCCAGATGTCCCGTATGTCCCTAACGACTCAGACGTCCCAGACGTTTTAGATGTCCCATATATTCCTAACGTTCCAGACGTCCTAGATGTCCCATATATCCATAACGTCCCAGACGTCCATGATGTCCCATATGCCCTTAACGTCTCAGACGTCCTAGATACCCTATATGTCCCTAACGTCCCAAACGTCCCAGATGTCTCATATGTCCTTAACGTAACAGACGTTCCAGACGCCATAGATGTCCCATATATCCCTAACGTCCCAGACGCTCCAGAAGTCCTAGATGTCCCACATGTCTCTAACGTCCCAGACGTCTTAGATGCCCCATATGTCCCTAACGTCCCAGACGTCCCAGGTATCCCATACGTTTCTAACGCCCCAGGCGTTCTAGATGACCCATATGTCCCTAACGTCCCAGACCTCCCAGACGTCCTAGATGCAACATATGTCCCTAACGTCCCAGACGTCCCAGATGTCCCATATGTCCCTAACGTCCCAGACGTCCCAGTTGTCCCATATGTCCCTAACGTCCCAGACGTCCTAGATGTCCCATATGTCCTTAACAACCCAGACGTCCTAAATGTCCTATATGCCTTTAACGTCCCAGACGTCCCAGATGTGCCATACGTCTTTAACGTCCCAGATCTTCCAGATGTCCCTTATGTCCCTAACGTCCCAGACGTCCCAGACGTCCCAGTTATCACAGACTTCCCGAACGTCGCAGACGTCTCAGATGTCCTAGATGTCCCACATGTTCCTAACGTCCCAGACGTCCTAGATGTCCTATATGTCCTTAACGTCCCAGACGTCCCAGATGTACCATATGTTCTTAACGTCCCAGACGTCCCAGATGTCCCATATGTCCCTAACGTCCCAGACGTCCCAGACGTCCCATATGTCACGTATGTTCCTAACGTCCCAGGCGTCCTAGATGTCCCATATGTTCCTAACGTCCCAGACGTAATAAATGTCCCATATGTCCCTACCGTCCCAGACGTCCCAGCTGTCCCGTATGTCCCTAACGTCCCAGACGTCCCAGACGTCCCATATGTCCCACATGTCCCTAACGTCCCAGGCGTCCTAGATGTCCCATATGTCCCTAACGTCCTAGACGTCCCAGACGTCCTAGACGTCCCATATGTTCCATACGTCCCTAACTTCCCAAGCGTCCTAGATGTCCCATATGTCTCTAACGTCCCAGACGTCCCAGACGTCCTAGATGTCCCACATGTCCCTAACGTCCCAGACGTCGTAGATGTCCAACATGTTCCCAACGTTCCAGACGTCCTAGATGTCCCATATGTCAATAATGTATCAAACGTTCTAGATGTCCCATATGTCCCTAACGTCCCAGACGTCCCAGTTGTGCCATATGTCCCATATGTCCCTAACGTCCCAGACGTCTTAGATGTCCCATATGTCCCTAACGTCCCAGACGTCCCAGTTGTGCCATATGTCCCATGTGTCCCTAACGTCCCAGACGTCTTAGATGTCCCATATGTCCCTATCTTTCCAGACGTCCTAGATGTCCCATATGTCTCTAATGTCCCAGACGTAATAAATGTCCTATATGTCCCTAACGTTCCAAACGTCCCAGCTACCCCATATGTCCCTACAGCTCCAGACGTCCCAGACGTCCTAGATGTCCCATATGTCCCTAACGTCCCAGACGTCGTAGATGTCCTATATGTCTTTAACGTTTCAGACGTCTCTGGAGTCCCATATGTCCCTAACGTCTCAGACTTCGTAGATGTCCAATATGTCCCTAACGTCCCAGACGTCCTAGTTGTCCCATATGTCCCTAACGCCCCAGACGTTCCAGACGTCCCAGACGTCCTAGATATTCCATATGTCCCTAACGTCCCAGACGTCCCAGATGTCCAATATGTTCTTAACGTCACAGACTTCCCAGATGTTTCATATGTCCCTAACGTCCCAGACGTCCCAGACGTCCCACATCTTCCATATGTCCCTAACGTCCCAAGCGTCCTAGATGTCCCACTTGTCCCTAACGTCCCAGACGTCCCAGACGTCCTAGATGTCCCATATATCCCTAACGTACCAGACGTAATAAATGTCCCATATGTCCCTACCGTCCCAGACGTCCCAGATGTCCCGTATGTCCCTAACGACTCAGACGTCCCAGACGTTTTAGATGTCCCATATATTCCTAACGTTCCAGACGTCCTAGATGTCCCATATATCCATAACGTCCCAGACGTCCATGATGTCCCATATGCCCTTAACGTCTCAGACGTCCTAGATACCCTATATGTCCCTAACGTCCCAGATGTCTCATATGTCCTTAACGTAACAGACGTTCCAGACGCCATAGATGTCCCATATATCCCTAACGTCCCAGACGCTCCAGAAGTCCTAGATGTCCCACATGTCTCTAACGTTTCAGACGTCTTAGATGCCCCATATGTCCCTAACGTCCCAGACGTCCCAGGTATCCCATACGTTTCTAACGCCCCAGGCGTTCTAGAGGACCCATATGTCCCTAACGTCCCAGACCTCCCAGACGTCCTAGATGCAACATATGTCCCTAACGTCCCAGACGTCCCAGATGTCCCATATGTCCCTAACGTCCCAGACGTCCCAGTTGTCCCATATGTCCCTAACGTCCCAGACGTCCTAGATGTCCCATATGTCCTTAACAACCCAGACGTCCTAAATGTCCTATATGCCTTTAACGTCCCAGACGTCCCAGATGTGCCATATGTCTTTAACGTCCCAGATCTTCCAGATGTCCCTTATGTCCCTAACGTCCCAGACGTCCCAGACGTCCCAGTTATCACAGACTTCCCAAACGTCGCAGACGTCTCAGATGTCCTAGATGTCCCACATGTTCCTAACGTCCCAGACGTCCTAGATGTCCTATATGTCCTTAACGTCCCAGACGTCCCAGATGTACCATATGTTCTTAACGTCCCAGACGTCCCAGATGTCCCATATGTCCCTAACGTCCCAGACGTCCCAGACGTCCCATATGTCACGTATGTTCCTAACGTCCCAGGCGTCCTAGATGTCCCATATGTTCCTAACGTCCCAGACGTAATAAATGTCCCATATGTCCCTACCGTCCCAGACGTCCCAGCTGTCCCGTATGTCCCTAACGTCCCAGACGTCCCAGACGTCCCATATGTCCCACATGTCCCTAACGTCCCAGGCGTCCTAGATGTCCCATATGTCCCTAACGTCCTAGACGTCCCAGACGTCCTAGACGTCCCATATGTTCCATACGTCCCTAACTTCCCAAGCGTCCTAGATGTCCCATATGTCTCTAACGTCCCAGACGTCCCAGACGTCCTAGATGTCCCACATGTCCCTAACGTCCCAGACGTCGTAGATGTCCAACATGTTCCCAACGTCCCAGACGTCCTAGATGTCCCATATGTCAATAATGTATCAAACGTCCTAGATGGCCCATATGTCCCTAACGTCCCAAACGTCCCAGACGTCCTTGATGTCCCTTACGTCCCAGACGTCCTAGATGTTCCATATGTCTTCAACATCCCAGACGTTCTAGAAGTCCCATACGTTTCTAACGTCCCAGACGTCCTAGATGTCCCATATGTCCCTAACGTCCCAGACGTCTTAGATGTCCTATATGTCCCTAAAGTTCCAGATGTCCCATATGTCTCTAACGTCCCAGACGTCCCAGATGTCCCATATGTCCCTAACGTCCCAGACGTCCTAAAAGTCCCATATGTTTCTAACGTCCCAGACGTCCTAGATGTCCCATATGTCCCTAACGTCCCAGACGTCTTAGACGTCCTATATGTCCCATATGTCCCTAACGTCCCAGACGTCCTAGATGTCCTATATGTCCCTAACGTTCCAGATGTCCCATATGTCTCTAACGTCCCAGACGTCCCAGATGTCCCATATGTCCCTAACGTCCCAGACGTGCTAGATGTCCCATATGTCCCTAACGTCCCAGACGTCCTAAATGTCCCATATGTCTCAAACATCCCAGATGTCCCAGAGGTCCTATATGTCCCATATGTCCCTAACGTCCCAGACGTCCTAGATGTCCCATATGTCCCTAACGTCCCAGACGTCCTATATGTCCCATATGTCTTTAACGTCCCAGACGTCCTAGAAGTCCCATATGTTTCTAACGTCCCAGACGTCCTAGATGTCCCATATGTCCCTAACGTCCCAGACGTCTTAGACGTCTTATATGTCCCTAACGTTCCAGATGTCCCATATGTCTCTAACGTCCCAGACGTCCCAGATGTCCCATATGTCCCTAACGTCCCAGACGTGCTAGATGTCCCATATGTCCCTAACGTCCCAGACGTCCTAAATGTCCTATATGTCTCAAACATCCCAGATGTCCCAGAGGTCCTATACGTCCCATATGTCCCTAACGTCCCAGACGTCCTAGATGTCCCATATGTCTCTAACGTCCCAGACGTCCTAGATGTCCCATATGTCCCTAACGCCCCAAATGTCTCAGACGTCAAAGATGTCCCAGACGTCATAGATGCCCCATATGTCCCTAACGTTACAGACGTCCCAGATGTCCCAGATGTTCCATAAGTCCCAGATGTCCTAGATCTCCCATATGTCCCTAACCTCCCAGACGTCCTAGATGCCCATATGTCTCTAACGTCCCAGACGTCCTAGATATCTCATATTCCCCTAACGTCCCAGACGTCCCAGACGTCCCAGATGTCCTATACGTCCCCAACGTCCTAGATGTCCCATATGTCAATAACGTCCCAGACTTCCTAGATCTTACATATGTCCCTAACGTCCCAGACGTCCTAGATGTCCCATATGTCCCTAACGTCCCAAAAGTCCCAGACGTCATAGATGTCCCATATGTTCCTAACGTCCCAGACGTAATAGGTGTCCTATATGTCCCTAACGTCCCAAACGTCCCAGATGTCCCATATGTCCCTAACGTCTCAGACGTCTGTCCTAGATGTCCCAAATGTCCCTAACGTCCCAGACGTCCTAAATGTCCCATATCTTCTTAACATCACAGGAATCCTAGATGTCCCATATGTCCCTAACGTCCCAGACGTCCTAGATGTCCTACATGTCCCTAACGTCCCAGACGTCCCAGATGTCCCTAACGTCCAAGACGTCCCAGACGTTTTAGATGTTCCATATGTCCCTAACGTCCCAGACGTCCCAGACGTCTTAGATGTCCCATATGTTCCTAACGTCCCAGACGTCGTAGATGCCCCATATGTTTTTAACGTTTCAGACGTCCTAGATGTCCCACATGTCCCTAACGTCCCAGACGTCCCAGATGCCCCATATGTTCCTAAAGCTCCAGACGTCCGAGACGTCCTAGATGTCCCATATGTCCCTAACGTCCCAGACGTCGTAGATGTCCCATATGTCTCTAACGTTTCAGACGTCCTAGATGTCCCATATGTCCCTAACGTCTCAGACGCCGTAGATGTCCCATATGTCCCTAACGTCCCAGACGTCCTAGTTGTCCCATATGTCCCTAACGTCCCAGACGTTCCAGACGTCTCAGACGTCCTAGATGTTCCATATATCTCTAACGACCCAGACGTCCTAGATATCCCATATGACCCTAACGTCCCAGACGTCCCAGATGTCCCATAAGTCCCACATGTCCCTAACGTCCCACACGTCGTAGGTGTCCCACATGTCCTCAACGTCCCAGACGTCCTAGATGTCCCATATGTCCCTAACGTCCCAGACGTCCCAGACGTCCTAGATGTCCCTTACGTCTCAGACGTCCTAGATGTTTTATATGTTTTTAACATCCCAGACGTCCTAGAAGTCCCATATGTTTTAACGTCCCATACGTCCTAGATGTCCCATATGTCCCTAACGTCCCAAACGTTCTAGACGTCCTATATGTTCCATATGTCCCTAACGTCCCAGACGTCCTAGATGTCTAATATGTCCCTAACGTTCCAGATGTCCCATATGTCCCTAACGTCCCAGACGTCCCAGATATCCCATGTTTCTAACTCCCCAGGCGTTCTAGATGCCCCATATGTCCCTAACGTCCCAAACGTTCCAGACGTCCTATATGCTCCATATGTCCCTAACGTCCCAGACGTCCTAGATGTCCTATATGTCCCTAACGTTCCAGATGTCCCATATGTTCCTAACGTCCCAGAATTCCCAGACGTCCTAAATGCCCCATATGTCCCTAACGTCCCAGACGTCCCAGATGTCCCATATGTCCCTAACGTCCCAGACGTCCCAGTTGTGCCATATGTCCCTAACGTCCCAGACGTCTTAGATGTCCCATATGTCCCTAACGTCCCAGACGTCCCAGATGTCCCATATGTCCCATATGTCTCTAACGTCTAAGACGTCTTAGATGTCCCATATGTCCCTAACGTCCCAGACGTCCCAGATGTCCCATATGTCCCATATGTCTCTAACGTCTAAGACGTCCTAGATGTCCCATATGTCCCTAACGTCCCAGACGTCCCAGTTGTGCCATATGTCCCTAACGTCCCAGACGTCTTAGATGTCCCATATGTCCCTAACGTCCCAGACGTCCCAGATGTCCCATATGTCCCATATGTCTCTAACGTCTAAGACGTCCTAGATGTCCCATATGTCCCTAACGTTCCAGACGTCCCAGTTGTGCCATATGTCCCATATGTCCCTAACGTCCCAGACGTCTTAGATGTCCCATATGTCCCTAACGTCCCAAACGTTCCAGACGTCCTATATGCTCCATATGTCCCTAACGTCCCAGACGTCCTAGATGTCCTATATGTCCCTAACGTTCCAGATGTCCCATATGTTCCTAACGTCCCAGAATTCCCAGACGTCCTAAATGCCCCATATGTCCCTAACGTCCCAGACGTCCCAGATGTCCCATATGTCCCTAACGTCCCAGACGTCCCAGTTGTGCCATATGTCCCTAACGTCCCAGACGTCTTAGATGTCCCATATGTCCCTAACGTCCCAGACGTCCCAGATGTCCCATATGTCCCTAACGTCCCAGACGTCCCAGTTGTGCCATATGTCCCTAACGTCCCAGACGTCTTAGATGTCCCATATGTCCCTAACGTCCCAGACGTCCCAGATGTCCCATATGTCCCATATGTCTCTAACGTCTAAGACGTCCTAGATGTCCCATATGTCCCTAACGTCCCAGACGTCCCAGTTGTGCCATATGTCCCATATGTCCCTAACGTCCCAGACGTCTTAGATGTCCCATATGTCCCTAACGTCCCAGACGTCCCAGATGTCCCATATGTCCCATATGTCTCTAACGTCTAAGACGTCCTAGATGTCCCATATGTCCCTAACGTCCCAGACGTCCCAGTTGTGCCATATGTCCCATATGTCCCTAACGTCCCAGACGTCTTAGATGTCCCATATGTCCCTAACGTTCCAGACGTCCCAGATGTCCCATATGTCCCATATGTCTCTAACGTCTAAGACGTCCCAGATGTCCCATATGTCCCTAACGTCCTAGACGTCGCAGTTGTGCCATATGTCCCATATGTCCCTAACGTCCCAGACGTCTTAGATGTCCCATATGTCCCTAACGTCCCAGAAGTCCCAGTTGTGCCATATGTCCCATATGTCCCTAACGTCCCAGACGTCTTAGATGTCTCATATGTCCCTATCTTCCCAGACGTCCTAGATGTCCCATATGTCTCTAATGTCCCAGACGTAATAGATGTCCTATATGTCCCTAACGTCCCAAACGTCCCAGCTACCCTATATGTCCCTACAGCTCCAGACGTCCCAGACGTCCTAGATGTCCCATATGTCCCTAACGTCCCAGACGTCGTAGATGTCATATATGTCTTTAACGTTTCAGACGTCCTTGCAGTCCCATATGTCCCTAACGTCTCAGACTTCGTAGATGTCCCATATGTCCCTAACGTCCCAGACGTTCCAGACGTCCCAGATGTCCAATATGTTCTTAACGTCCCAGACTTCCCAGATGTCTCATATGTCCCTAACGTCCCAGACGTCCCAGATGTCCAATATGTTCTTAACGTCCCAGACTTCCCAGATGTCTCATATGTCCCTAACGTCCCAGACGTCCCAGACGTCCCACATCTTCCATATGTCCCTAACGTCCCAAACGTCCCAGCTACCCCATATGTCCCTACAGCTCCAGACGTCCCAGACGTCCAAGATGTCCCATATGTCCCTAACGTCCCAGACGTCGTAGATGTCCTATATGTCTTTAACGTTTCAGACGTCCTTGCAGTCCCATATGTCCCTAACGTCTCAGACTTCGTAGATGTCCCATATGTCCCTAACGCACCAGACGTTCCAGACGTCCCAGAGGTCCTAGATATTCCATATGTCCCTAACGTCCCAGACGTCCCAGATGTCCAATATGTTCTTAACGTCCCAGACTTCCCAAATGTCCCCCATATGTCCCTAACGTCCCAGACGTCCCAGACGTCCCACAACTTCCATATGTCCCTAACGTCCCAAGCGTCCTAGATGTCCCACTTGTCCCTAACGTCCCAGACGTCCCAGACGTCCTAGATGTCCCATATATCCCTAACGTACCAGATATAATAAATGTCCCAGATGTCCTATACGTCCCCAATGTCCTTGATGTCGCATATGTCGATAACTTCCCAGACGTCCTAGATCTTACATATGCACCTAACGTCCCAAACGTCCCAGACGTCATAGATGTCCCATATGTTCCTAACGTGTCAGACGTAATAGATGTCCTATATGCCATTAACGTCCCAAACGTCCCAGATGTCCCATATGTCCCTAACGTCCCAGACGTCCTAAATGTCCCATAAGTTCCTACCGTCACAGGCATCCTAGATGTCCCATTTGTTCCTAACATCCCAGACGTCCTAGATGCCCTACATGTCCCTAACGTCCCAGACGTCCCAGATGTCCCATATGTCCTTAACGTCCAAGACGTCCCAGACGTCCTAGATGTCCCATATGTCCCTAACGTCCCAGACGTCCCAAACGTCGTAGATGTACCATATGCTACTAACGTTTCAGACGTCCTGGATGACCCATATATCCCTAACGTCCCAGACGTAATAGATGTCCTATATGTCCCTAACGTCCCAAACGTCCCAGATGCCCCATATGTCCCTAAAGCTCCAGATGTCCCAAACGTCCTAGATGTCCCATATGTCCCTAACGTCCCAGACGTCGTAGATGTCCCATATGTCTCTAACGTTTCAGACGTCCTAGATGTCCCATATGTCCCTAACGTCTCAGACGCCGTAGATGTCCCATATGTCCCTAACGTCCCAGACGTCCTAGATGTCCCATATGTTCCTAACGTCCCAGACGTCCCAGACGTCTCAGACGTCCCAGACGTCTCAGACGTCCTAGATGTTTCATATATTCCTAACGTCCCAGACGTCCTAGATATCCCATATGTCCCTAACGTAACAGACGTCTCAGATGTCCTATTTGTCCGTAACATCCCAAACGTCCCAGATGTCCCATATGTCCAACATGTCCCTAACGTCCCAGACGTCGTAAATGTCCCACATGTCCTCAACGTCCCAGACGTCCTAGATGTCCTATATGTCCCTAACGTCCCAGACGTCCCAGACGTCCTAGATGTCCCTTACGTCCCAGACGTCCTAGATGTTTTATATGTTTTCAACATCGCAGACGGCCTAGAAGTCCCATATGTTCCTAACGTCCCAGACGTCCTAGTTGTCCCATATGTCCCTAACGTCCCAGACGTCCTAGATGTCCTATATGTCTCTAACGTTCCAGATGTCCCATATGTCCCTAACGTCCCAGACGTCCCAGATATCTCATATGTTTCAAACGCCCCAGGCGTTCTAGATGCCCCATATGTCCCTAACGTCCCAGACCTCCCAGACGTCCTAGATGCCCCATATGTCCCTAACGTCCCAGACGTCCCAGATGTCCCATATGTCCCATATGTCTCTAACGTCTAAGACGTCATAGATGTCCCATATGTCCCTAACGTCCCAGACGTCCCAGTTGTGCCATATGTCCCATGTGTCCCTAACGTCCCAGACGTCTTAGATGTCCCATATGTCCCTATCTTTCCAGACGTCCTAGATGTCCCATATGTCTCTAATGTCCCAGACGTAATAAATGTCCTATATGTCCCTAACGTTCCAAACGTCCCAGCTACCCCATATGTCCCTACAGCTCCAGACGTCCCAGACGTCCTAGATGTCCCATATGTCCCTAACGTCCCAGACGTCGTAGATGTCCTATATGTCGTTAACGTTTCAGACGTCTCTGCAGTCCCATATGTCCCTAACGTCTCAGACTTCGTAGATGTCCAATATGTCCCTAACGTCCCAGACGTCCTAGTTGTCCCATATGTCCCTAACGCCCCAGACGTCCCAGACGTCCTAGATATTCCATATGTCCCTAACGTCCCAGACGTCCCAGATGTCCAATATGTTCTTAACGTCACAGACTTCCCAGATGTCCCATATGTCCCTAACGTCCCAGACGTCCCACATCTTCCATATGTCCCTAACGTCCCAAGCGTCCTAAATGTCCCACTTGTCCCTAACGTCCCAGACGTCCCAGACGTCCTAGATGTCCCATATATCCCTAACGTACCAGACGTAATAAATGTCCCATATGTCCCTACCGTCCCAGACGTCCCAGATGTCCCGTATGTCCCTAACGACTCAGACGTCCCAGACGTTTTAGATGTCCCATATATTCCTAACGTTCCAGACGTCCTAGATGTCCCATATATCCATAACGTCCCAGACGTCCATGATGTCCCATATGCCCTTAACGTCTCAGACGTCCTAGATACCCTATATGTCCCTAACGTCCCAAACGTCCCAGATGTCTCATATGTCCTTAACGTAACAGACGTTCCAGACGCCATAGATGTCCCATTTATGCCTAACGTCCCAGACGTTCCAGAAGTCCTAGATGTCCCACATGTCTCTAACGTCCCAGACGTCTTAGATGCCCCATATGTCCCTAACGTCCCAGACGTCCCAGGTATCCCATACGTTTCTAACGCCCCAGGCGTTCTAGATGCCCCATATGTCCCTAACGTCCCAGACCTCCCAGACGTCCTAGATGCAACATATGTCCCTAACGTCCCAGACGTCCCAGATGTCCCATATGTCCCTAACGTCCCAGACGTCCCAGTTGTCCCATATGTCCCTAACGTCCCAGACGTCCTAGATGTCCCATATGTCCTTAACAACCCAGACGTCCTAAATGTCCTATATGCCTTTAACGTCCCAGACGTCCCAGATGTTAAATATGTCTCTAACGTCCCAGATGTCCTAGATGTCCCATATCTCCTATATGTCCCTAATGTCCCAGACGTCCCAGATGTCCCATATGTCCCTAACGTCCCAGACGTCCCAGATGTCCAATATGTCCCTAACGTCCCAGACGTCCTAGATGTCCCATACGCCCTTAACGTCCCAGACGTCCCAGATGCCCCATATGCCCCTAACGTCCCAGACGTCCCAAATTTCCCATATGTCCCATATGTCCCATATGTCCCAGGCGTCCCAAATGTCCCATATGTCCCATATGTCCCTAATGTCCCATTCGTCCTAAATGTCCCATATGTCCTTAACGTCCCAGACGTCCCAGACGTCCTAAATGTCCCATATATCCCTAACGTCCCAGACGTCCCAGATGCCCCATATGTTCCTAACGTCCCAGACGTCCTAAATGTCCCATATATCCCTAACGTCCCAGACGTCCCAGATGCCCCATATGTTCCTAACGTCCCAGACGTCCCAAATGTCCCATATGTTCCATATGTCCCTAATGTCGCAGACGTCCTAGATGTTCCATATGTTACTAACGTCCAAAACGTCCTAAATGTCCCATATGTCCTTAACGTCCCAGACGTTCCAGTTGTCCCATATGTCCCTAACGTCCCAGACGTCCCAGACGTCCTAGGTGTCCCATATGTCCCGAACGTGACAGACGTCCTAGATGTCCCATATGTCCCATATGTCCCTAATGTCCCAGGCGTTCCAGATGTCCCAATTGTTTCATATGTCCCTAATGTCCCAGGCGACCTAAATGTCTATATGCGACGTCCAGGTCTTGTCCCGAACGTCCCAGACGTCCTAGATGTCCTATAGTCCCTAACGTCACAGACGTCCCAGATGTCCCATATGTCCCATATGTCCCTAATGTCCCAGGCGTTCCAGATGTCCCAATTGTTTCATATGTCCCTAATGTCCCAGGCGACCTAAATGTCCCATATGTCCTTACCGTCACAGACGTCCCAGATGTCCCATATGTCCCTAACGTCCCAGACTTTCCAGATGTCCCACAAGTCCCATATGTCCTTAATGTCCCAGGCGTCCCAAATGTCCCATATGTCCCATATGTCCCTAATGTCCCAGGCGTCCTAAATGTCCCACATGTCATTAACGTCCCAGACGTCCCAGACGTCCTAGTTGTACCATATGTTTTTAACGTCCCAGACGTCCCAGATGTCCCATATGTCCCTAACGTCCCAGACGTCCAAGATGTCCCATATGTTTCATATGTCCCTAATGTCCCAAGCGTCCTAGATGTTCCAAATGTCCCTAACGTCCCAGACGTCCTAAATGTCCCATATGTCCCTAACATCCCAGAAGTCTCAGCTGTCCCGTATGTCCCTAACGTCCCAGACGTCCTAGATGTCCTATATGTCCCTAACGTCCCAGACGTCCCAGACGTCCCAGATGTCCTATATGTCCCATATGTCCCTAATGTCCCAGGCGTCCCTGATGTCCCAGATGTTCCATATGTCCCTAGTGTTCCAAGCGTCCTAGATGTTCCAAATGTCCCTAACGTTCCAGACGTCCTAAATGTCCCATATATCCTTAACGTCCCAGACGTCCCAGACGTCCTAGATGTTCCATATGACCTTAACGTCCCAGACGTTCCAGATGTTCCATATGTCCCTAACGTCCCAGACGTCCTAGATGTCCCATATGTCCCATATGTCCCTAATGTTCTAGGCGTCCCATATGTCTCATATGTCCCTAATGTTCCAGACGTCCTAAATGTCCCATATGTCCTTAACGTCTCAGACGTCCCAAACGTCCTAGATGTCCCATATGTCTTTAACGTCTCAGACGTCCTAGATGTATTATACGTCCCTGACGTCCCAGACGTTCCAGACGTCCCAGATGTCCCATACGTCCCATATGTCCCTAATGTCCCAGGCGTCCCAGACGTCCTAGATGTCCCATATGTCCTTAACGTCCCACATGTCCCAGATGCTCCATATGTCCCTAACGTCCCAGACGTTCCAGATGTCCCATATGTCACATATGTCCCTAATGTTCCAGGCGTCCTAAATGTCCCATATGACCCTAACGTCCCAGACGTCCCAGCTGTCCCGTATGTCCCTAACGACCCAGACGTCCCAGACGTCCTAGATGTCCCATATGTACCTAACGTCTCAGACGTCCTAGATGTATTATATGTACCTAACGTCCCAGACGTTCCAGACATACGTCCCATATGTCCCTAATGTCCCAGGCGTCCCAGATGTCCCATATGTCCCATATGTCCCTAATGTCCCAGGCGACCTAAATGTCCCATATGTTCTTAACGTCCCAAACGTCCCAGACGTCCTAGATGTCCCATATGTCCTTAACGTCCCAGACGTCCCAGATGTTCCATATGTCCCTAACGTCACAGACGTCCCAGATGTCTCATATGTCCCATATGTCGCTAATGTCCCAGGCGTCCTAGATGTTTTATATGTCCCTAACGTCCCAGACGTCCCAGCTGTCCCGTGTGTCCCTAACGTCCCAGACGTCCCAGACGTCCCAAACGTCCTAGATGTCCCATATGTCCCTAACGTCCCAGACGTCCCATATGTCCCATATGTCCCATATGTCCCTAATGTCCCAGGCGTCCAAGATGTCCCATATGTCCCATATGTCCCTAATGTCCCAGGCGTCCTAAATGTCCCATATGTCCTTAACGTCCCAGACGCGTCAGACGTCCTAGATGTCCCATATGTCCTTAAGGTCCCAAACGTCCCTAATATCCCATATGTCCCTAACGTCCCAGACGTCCCAGATGTCCCATATGTCCCATATGTCCCTAATGTCCCAGGCGTCCTAGATGTTCCATATGTCCTTAACGTCCCAAACGTCCCAGACGTCCTAAATGTCCCATATGTCCCTAACGTACAAGACGTTTCAGCTGTCCCGTATGTCCATAACGTCCCAGACGCGTCAGATGTCCTAGATGTCCCATATGTCCTTAAGGTCCCAAACGTCCCTAATATCCCATATGTCCCTAACGTCCCAGACGTTCCAGATGTCCCATATGTCCCTAATGTCTCAGGCGTCCTAGATGTTCAATATGTCCTTAACGTCCCTAACGTCTCAGACGTCCTAAATGTCCCATGTGTCCCTAACGTACAAGACGTTTCAGCTGTCCCGTATGTCCATAACGTCCCAGACGTCCCAGACGCCCTAGATATCCCATATGTCCCTAACATCCCAGACGTCCTAGATGTCCTACATGCCCCTAACGGCCCAGACGTCCCAGATGTCCCATATGTCCCTAACGTCCCAGACGTCCCAGATGACCCATATGTCCCTAACGATACAGACGTCCTAGATGTTCCATATGTCCTTAACGTCCCAGACGTCCCAGATGTCCTATATGTCCCATATGTCTCTAATGTCCCAGGCGCCCCAGATGTCCCATATGTCCTATATGTCCCTAATTTCCCAGGCGTCCTAAATGTCCCATCTGTCCTTAACGTCCCAGACGTCCCAGACGTCCTTGATGTCCCATATGTCCTTAACGTCCCAGACGTCCAATATGTCTTTAACGTCCCAGACGTCCCAGATATCCAATATGTCCCATATGTCTTTAACGTCCCTAACGTCCCAGACGTCTCAGATGTCCTAGATGTCCCAGATGTTCTAGGCGCCCCATATGTCCCAACCGTCCCACACGTCCTGAATGTCCCATATGTCCCTAACATCCCAGACGTCTTAGATGTCCCATATGTTTCTAAAGTCCCAGACGTCCCAGATGTTCCGTATGTCCCTAGCGTCCTAGATGTCCCATATGTCCCTAACGTCCCAGACGTCCGAGATGAGCCATATGTCTTAAACGTTCCAAACGTCCCAGACATCCTAGACGTCCCATATGTCCCTAACGTCTCAGACGTCCTAGATGTCCTATATGTCCCTAACGTTCCAGACGTCGTAGATATCCCATATGACCCTAACGTCCAGACGTCTTAGATGTCCTAGATGTCCCAGACGTTCTAGGTGCCCCATATGTCCCTAACGTCTCAGACGTTTCAGATGTCTCAGATGTTCCATATGTTTCAGACGTCCTAGATTTTCTATATGTCCGTAACGTCCCAGACGTCCCAGACGTCCTAGATGTCCCATATGTCTCTAACGTCCCAGACATCCCAGATGTCTCATATGCCCCTAACGTCCCAGACGTCCCAGACGTCCCAGATGTCCTATACGTCCCAAACGTCCTAGATGTTCCATATGTGCCTAACGTCCAAACGTCCTAGACGTCCCATATGTCCCTAACGTTTCAAACGTCCCAGATGTTCCATATGTCCCTAACGTCCCAGACGTCCTAGATGTCCCATATGTCCTTAACGTCCCAGACGTCTCAGATGTCCCATATGTCCCTAATGTCCCAGACGTCCCAGATGTCCCATATGTCTCATATGTTCCTAAGGTCTTAAGCGTCCCAGACTTCCCATATGTGCCTAACGTCCCAGACGTCCTAGATGTCCCATATGTCCTTAACGTCCCAAACGTCTCAGATGTCCCATATGTCCCTAATGTCCCAGACGTCCCAGGCGTCCCAGATGTCCCATATGTCCCATATGTCCCTAATGTCCCAGCCGTTCTAAATGTTTCATATATCCCATATGTCCCTAATGTCCCAGGCGTCTTAAATGTCCCATATGTCCTTAACGTCCTTAACGTCCCAGACGTCCCAGATGTCCCATATGTCCCATATGTCCCTAATGTCCCAGGCGTCCCAGATGTACCATATGTCCCATATGTCCCTAATGTCCCAGGAGTCCTAAATGTCCCATATGTCCTTAACATCCCAGACGTCCCAGACGTCCTAGATGTCCCATATATCCTTAACGTCTAGACGTCCCAGATGTCCCATATATCCCTAACGTCCCAGACGTCCTAGATGTCCCATATGTCCCATATGTCCCATATGTCCCTAATGTCCCAAGCGTCCTAGATTTTCTATATGTCCCTAACGTCCCAGACGTCCCAGACGTCCTAGATGACCCATATGTCTCTAACGTCCCAGACATCTCAGATGTCTCATATGCCCCTAACGTCCCAGACGTCCCAGACGTCCCAGATGTCCTATACGTCCCAAACGTCCTAGATGTTCCATATGTGCCTAACGTCCCAGACGTCCTAGATGTCCTATATGTCCCTAACGTCCCAGACGTCCCGGACGTTCCAGATGTCCCATATGTCCCTTATCTACCTAATGTCTTAGACGTCCCAAATGTCCCATAAGTCAAATATGTCCCTAATGTCCCAGGCGTCCTAAATGTCCAATATGTCCCTAACGTCCCAAACGTCGCAGATGTCCCATATGTCCCATATGTCCCTAATATCTCAGGCGTCCTAGATGTTTCATATGTCCCTAACGTTCCAGACGTCCCAAATGTTCCATATGTCCCTAACGTCCCAGACGTCGCAGATGTCCCATATGTCCCATATGTCCCTAATGTCTCAGGCGTCCTAGATGTTTCATATGTCCCTAACGTTCCAGACGTCCCAAATGATCCATATGTCCCTAACGTCCCAGACGTCCCAGACGTCCTAGATGTCCCATATATCCCTAACGTACCAGACGTAATAAATGTCCCATATGTCCCTACCGTCCCAGACGTCCCAGATGTCCCGTATGTCCCTAACGACTCAGACGTCCCAGACGTTTTAGATGTCCCATATATTCCTAACGTTCCAGACGTCCTAGATGTCCCATATATCCATAACGTCCCAGACGTCCATGATGTCCCATATGTTCCATATGACCCTAATGTCCCAGACGTCCCAGATGTTCCGTATGTTTTTAACGTCCCAGGCGTCCCAGATGTCCCATATGTCCCTAACGTCCCAGACGTCCCAGATGTCCCATATGTTCCATATGTCCCTAATGTCCCAAGCGTCCTAGATGTTCCAAATGTCCCTAACGTCCCAGACGTCCTAAATGTCCCATATGTCCCTAACATCCCAGACGTCTCAGCTGTCCCGTATGTCCCTAACGTCCCAGACGTCCTAGATGTCCTATATGTCCCTAACGTCCCAGACGTCCCAGACGTCCCAGATGTCCTATATGTCCCATATGTCCCTAATGTCCCAGGCGTCCCAGATGTCCCATATGTTCCATATATCCCTAGTGTCCCAAGCGTCCTAGATGTTCCAAATGTCCCTAACGTTCCAGACGTCCTAAATGTTCCATATGACCCTAACGTTACAGACGTCCCAGCTGTCCCGTATGTCCCTAACGACCCAGACGTCCCAGACGTCCTAGATGTCCCATATGTACCTAACGTCTCAGACGTCCTAGATGTATTATATGTCCCTAACGTCCCAGACTTTCCAGACGTCAAAGATGTCCCATATGTCCCTAATGTCCCAGGCGTCCCAGATGTCCCATATGTCCCATATGTCCCTAATGTCCCAGGCGACCTAAATGTCCCATATGTTCTTAACGTCCCAAACGTCCCAGACGTCCTAGATGTCCCATATGTCTTTAACGTCCCAGACGTCCCAGATGTTCCATATGTCCCTAACGTCACAGACGTCCCAGATGTCTCATATGTCCCATATGTCCCTAATGTCCCAGGCGTCCTAGATGTTTTATATGTCCCTAAAGTCCCAGACGTCCCAGCTGTCCCGTATGTCCCTAACGTGCCAGACGTCCCAGACGTCCTAGATGTCCCATATGTCCCTAACGTCCCAGACGTCCCATATGTCCCATATGTCCCATATGTCCCTAATGTCCCAGGCGTCCCAGATGTCCCATATGTCCCATATGTCCCTAATGTCCCAGGCGTCCTAAATGTCCCATATGTCCTTAACGTCCCAGACGCGTCAGACGTCCTAGATGTCCCATATGTCCTTAAGGTCCCAAACGTCCCTAATATCCCATATGTCCTTAACGTCCCAGACGTCCCAGATGTCCCATATGTCTCATATGTCCCTAATGTCCCAGGCGTCCCAGACGTCCTAGATGTCCCATATGTCCTTAACGTCCCAGACGTCCCAAATGTCCCATATATCCCTAACGTCCCAGACGTCCCAGATGTCCCATATGTCCCATATGTCCCTAATGTCCCAAGCGTCCTAGATGTTCCATATGTCGCTAACGTCCCAGACGTCCTAAATGTCCCATATGTCCCTAACGTAACAGACGTCCCAGCTGTCCCGTTTGTCCCTAACGTCCCAGACGTCCCAGACGTCCTAGATGTTCCATATGTCCCTAACGTCCCAGACGTCCTAGATGTCCTATATGTCCCTAACGTCCCAGACGTCCCGGACGTCCCAGATGTCCCATATGTCAAATATGTCCCTAATGTCCTAGGCGTCCTAAATGTCCCATATGTTCTTAACGTCCCAGACGTCACAGACGTCCTAGATGTCCCATATGTCCTTAACGTCCCAGACGTCCCAGATGTCCCATATGTCCCTAACGTCTCAGGCGTCCTAGATGTTCCATATGTCCCTAACGTTCCAAACGTCCCAAATGTTCCATGTGTCCCTAACGTCCCAGACGTCCCAGCTGTCCCGTATGTCCCTAACGTCCCTGACGTCCCAGACGTCCTAGATGTCCCATATGTCCCTAACGTCCCAGACGTCCTAGATATCCTATATGTTCCTAACGTCCCAGACGTCCCAGACGTCCCACATGTCCCATATGTCTTATATATTCCTAATGTTCCAGGCGTTCCAGATGTCCCATATGTAACATATGTCCCTAATGTCCCAGGCGTCCTAAATGTTCCATATGTCCTTAACGTACCAGACGTCCCAGACGTCTTAGATGTCCCATATGTCTTTAACTTCCCAGACGCCCCAGATGTCCCATATGTCCCTAACGTCCCAGACGTCCCAGATGTCCCATATGTCCCATATGTCCCTAATTTCCCAGGCGTCCCAGATGTCCCATATGTCCCATATGTCCCTAATGTTCCAGGTTCCCAAATGTCCCATATGTCCCTAATGTCCCAGGCGTCCTAAATGTCCCATATGTCCTTAACGTCCCAGACGTTCCAGACGTCCTAGATGTCCCATATGTCCTTAACGTCCCAGACGTCCCAAACGTCCTAGATGTCCCATATATCCTTAACGTCCTAGACGTCCCAGATGTCCCATACATCCCTAACGTCCCAGACGTCCCAGATGTCCCATATGTCCTTAATGTCCCAGGCGTCCTAGATGTTCCATATGTCCCTAACGTCCCAGACGTCCTAGACGTCCTAGATGTCCCATATGTCCCTAACGTCCCAGACGTCCTAGATGTCCAACATGTCCCTAACGTCCCAGACGTCCCAGATGTCCCATATGTCCCATATGTCCCTAATGTCCCAGGCGTCCTAAATGTCCCATATGTCCTCAACGTCCCAGACGTCCCACACGTCCTAGATATCCCGTATGTCCTTAACGTCCCGGACGTCCCAGATGTCCCATATGTCTCTAACGTCCCAGACGTCCCAGATGTCCCATATGTTCCATATGTCCCTAATGTCCCAGGTTCCCAAATGTCCCATATGTCCCTAATGTCCCAGGCGTCCTAAATGTCCCATATGTCCTTAACGTCCCAGACGTTCCAGACGTCCTAGATGTCCCATATGTCCTTAACGTCCCAGACGTCTCAGCTGTCCCGTATGTCCCTAACGTCCCAAACGTCCCAGACGTCCTAGATGTCCCATATGTTCCATATGTCCCTAATGTCCCAAGCGTCCTAGATGTTCCAAATGTCCCCAACGTCCCAGACGTCCCAAATGTCCCATATGTCCCTAACGTCCCAGACGTCTCAGCTGTCCCGTATGTCCCTAACGTCCCAAACGTCCCAGAAGTCCTAGATGTCCCATATGTCCCTAACGTCCCAGACGTCCTAGATGTCCTATATGTCCCTAACGTCCCAGACGTCCCAGACGTCTCAGATGTCCTATATGTCTCTAATGTCCCAGGCGTCCCAGATGTGCCATATGTCCCATATGTCCCTAATGTCTCAGGCCTCCTAAATGTCCCATACGTCCTTAACGTCCCAGACGTCCCAGACGTCCTAGATGTCCCATATGTCCTTAACGTCCCACATATCCCAGATGTTCCATATGTCCCTAACGTCCCAGACGACCCAGATGTCCCATATGTCCCATATCTCCCTAATGTTCCAGGCGTCCCATATGTCACATATGTCCCTAATGTTCCAGGCGTCCAAAATGTCCCATATGACCCTAACGTCCCAGACGTCCCAGCTGTCCCGTATGTCCCTAACGACCCAGACGTCCCACACGTCGTAGATGTCCCATATGTACCTAACGTCTCAGACGTCCTAGATGTATTATATGTCCCTAACGTCCCAGACGTTCCAGATGTCCCAGATGTCCCATACGTCCCATATGTCCCTAATGTTCCAGGCGACCTAAATGTCCCATATGTTCTTAACGTCCCAAACGTCCCAGACGTCCTAGATGTCCCATATGTCCTTAACGTCCCAGACGTCCCAGATGTTCCATATGTCCCTAACGTCACAGACGTCCCAGATGTCTCATATGTCCCATATGTCCCTAATGTCCCAGGCGTCCTAGATGTCCCATATGTCCCTAACGTCTCAGACGTCCTAGATGCATTATATGTCCCTAACGTCCCAGACGTCCCAGACGTCCCAGATGTCCCATATGTCTCATATGTCCCATATGTCCCTAATGTACCAGGCGTCCTAAATGTCCCATATGTCCTTAACGTCCCAGACGCGTCAGCCGTCCTAGATGTCCCATATGTCCTTAAGGTCCCAAACGTCCCTAATATCCCATATGTCCCTAACGTCCCAGACGTCCCAGATGTCCCATATGTCCCATATGTCCCTAATGTCCCAGGCGTCCTAGATGTTCAATATGTCCTTAACGTCCCTAACGTCCCAGACGTCCTAAATGTCCCATATATCCCTAACGTACAAGACGTTTCAGCTGTCCCGTATGTCCATAACGTCCCAGACCTCCCAGACGCCCTAGATGTCCCATATGTCCCTAACGTCCCAGACGTCCTAGATGTCCTATATGCCCCTAACGGCCCAGACGTCCCAGATGTCCCATATGTCCCTAACGTCCCAGACGTCCCAGATGACTCATATGTCCCTAACGGCACAGACGTCCTAGATGTTCCATATGTCCTTAACGTCTCAGACGTCCCAGATGTCCCATATGTCCAATATGTCTCTAATGTCCCAGGCGCCCCAGATGTCCCATATGTCCTATATGTCCCTAATTTCCCAGACGCCCTAGATGTCCCATATGTCCCTAACGTCCCAGACGTCCTAGATGTCCTATATGCCCCTAACGGCCCAGATGTCCCAGATGTCCCATATGTCCCTAACGTCCCAGACGTCCCAGATGACCCATATGTCCCTAACGGCACAGACGTCCTAAATGTTCCATATGTCCTTAACGTCCCAGACGTCCCAGACGTCCTAGATGTCCCATATGTCCTTAACGTCCCAGACGTCCAATATGTCTTTAACGTCCCAGACG
Source organism: Agriotes lineatus (assembly GCA_940337035.1). NCBI lineage: Eukaryota > Metazoa > Arthropoda > Insecta > Coleoptera > Elateridae > Agriotes > Agriotes lineatus. The sequence goes on along the minus strand of CALNHX010009091.1, from coordinate 7,506 downwards.
TCCCAGATGTCCAATATGTCCCATATGCCTTTAACGTCCCTAACGTCCCAGACGTCTCAAATGTCCTAGATGTCCCAGATGTTCTAGGTGCCCCATATGTCCCAACCGTCCCACACGTCTTGAATGTCCCATATGTCCCTAACATTCCAGACGTCTTAGATGTCCCATATGTTTCTAACGTCCCAGACGTCCCAGATGTTCCGTATGTCCCTAGCGTCCTAGATGTCCCATATGTCCCTAACGTCCCAGACGTCCGAGATGTCCCATAAGTCTTAAACGTTCCAAACGTCCCAGACATCCTAGACGTCCCATATGTCCCTAACGTCTCAGACGTCCTAGATGTCCTATATGTCCCTAACGTTCCAGACGCCCTAGTTATCCCATATGACTCTAACGTCCAGACGTCTCAGATGTCCTAGATGTCCCAGACGTTCTAGGTGCCCCATATGTCCCTAACGTCTCAGACGTTTCAGATGTCTCAGATGTTCCATATGTCTCAGACGTCCTAGATTTTCCATATGTCCCTAACGTCCCAGACGTCCCAGACGTCCTAGATGTCCCATATGTCTCTAACGTCCCAGACATCCCTGATGTCTCATATGCCCCTAACGTCCCAGACGTCCCAGACGTCCCAGATGTCCTATACGTCCCAAACGTCCTAGATGTTTTATATGTGCCTAACGTCCAAACGTCCTAGACGTCCCATATGTCCCTATCGTTCCAGACGTCCCAGATGTTCCATATGTCCCTAACGTCCCAGACGTCCTAGATGTCCCATATGTCCTTAACGTCCCAGACGTCTCAGATGTCCCATATGTCCCTAATGTCCCAGACGTCCCAGATGTCCCATATGTCCCATATGTTCCTAAGGTCCCAGGCGTCCCAGACTTCCCATATGTCCCATATGTGCCTAACGTCCCAGACGTCCTAGATGTCCCATATGTCCTTAACGTCCCAGACGTCTCAGATGTCCCATATGTCCCTAATGTCCCAGACGTCCCAGGCGTCCCAGATGTCACATATGTCCCATATGTCGCTAATGTCCCTGGCGTCCCAGATGTCCCATATGTCCCATATGTCCCATATGTCCCTAATGTCCCAGGCGTTCTAAATGTTTCATATATCCCATATGTCCTTAATGTCCCAGGCGTCTTAAATGTCCCATATGTCCTTAACGTCCCTAACGTCCCAGACGTCTTAGATGTCCCATATGTCCCATATGTCCCTAATGTCCCAGGCGTCCCAGACGTCCCATATGTCCCATATGTCCCTAATGTCCCAGGAGTCCTAAATGTTTCATATGTCCTTAACGTCCTAGACGTCCCTAATGTCCCATACATCCCTAACGTCCCAGACGTCCTAGATGTCCCATATGTCCCATATGTCCCTAATGTCCCAAGCGTCCTAGATTTTCCATATGTCGCTAACGTCCCAGACGTCCTAAATGTCCCATATGTCCCTAACGTAACAGACGTCCCAGCTGTCCCGTTTGTCCCTAACGTCCCAGACGTCCTAGACGTCCTAGACGTTCCATATGTCCCTAACGTCCCAGACGTCCTAGATGTCCTATATGTCCCTAACGTCCCAGACGTCCCGGACGTCCCAGATGTCCCATATGTCCCTTATCTACCTAATGTCCCAGGCGTCCCAGATGTCCCATAAGTCAAATATGTCCCTAATGTCCCAGGCGTCCTAAATGTCCAATATGTCCCTAACGTCCCAGACGTCGCAGATGTCCCATATGTCTCATATGTCCCTAATGTCTCAGGCGTCCTAGATGTTCCATATGTCCCTAACGTTCCAGACGTCGCAAATGTTCCATATGTCCCTAACGTCCCAGACGTCGCAGATGTCCCATATGTCCCATATGTCCCTAATGTCTCAGGCGTCTTAGATGTTCCATATGTCCCTAACGTTCCAGACGTCCCAGATGTCCAATATGTCCCTAACGTCCCAGACGTCGCAGATGTTCCATATGTCCCATATGTCCCTAATGTCTCAGGCGTCCTAGATGTTCCATATGTCCCTAACGTTCCAGACGTCCCAAATGTTCCATATGTCCCTAACGTCCCAGACGTCGCAGATGTCCCATATGTCCCATATGTCCCTAATGTCTCAGGCGTCCTAGATGTCCCATATGTCCCTAACGTTTCAGACGTCCTAGATATCCTATATGTCCCTAACGTCCCAGACGTCCCAGACGTCCCACATGTCCCATATGTCTTATATGTTCCTAATGTCCCAGACGTCCCAGACGTCCTAGATGTCCCATATGTCCTTAACGTCCCAGACGTCCCAAATGTCCCATATATCCCTAACGTCCCAGACGTCCCAGATGTCCCGTATGTCCCATATGTCCCTAATGTCCCAAGCGTCCTAGATGTTCTATATGTCGCTAACGTCCCAGACGTCCTAAATGTCCCATATGTCCCTAACGTAACAGACGTCCCAGCTGTCCCGTTTGTCCCTAACGTCCCAGACGTCCCAGACGTCCTAGATGTTCCATATGTCCCTAACGTCCCAGACGTCCTAGATGTCCTATATGTCCCTAACGTCCCAGACGTCCTTGACGTTCCAGACGTCCTAGATGTCCCATATATCCCTAACGTCCCAGACGTCCTATATGTCCCTAACGTCTCAGACGTCCCGGATTTCCCTTATGACCCTAACGTCCCACACGTCTCAGATGTCCCATATGTCTCATATGTCCCTAACGTGCCAGACGTCCTAGATGTCCTATATGTCCCTAACGTCCCAGACGCCCCAAATGTCCCATATACGTCTCTAACGTCCCAGACGTCCCAGACGTCCCATATGTCCTATATGTCCCTAACGTGCCAGACGTCCTAGATGTCCTATATGTCCCTAACGTCCCAAACGTCCGAGATGTCCTATATGTCCCTAACATCCCAGACGTCTTAGATGTCCCATATGTTTCTAACGTCCCAGACGTCCCAGATGTTCCGTATGTCCCTAGCGTCCTAGATGTCCCATATGTCCCTAACGTTCCAGACGTCCGAGATGTCTCATATGTCTTAAACGTTCCAAACGTCCCAGACATCCTAGATGTCCCATATGTCCCTAACGTCTCAGACGTCCTAGATGTCCTATATGTCCCTAACGTTCCAGACTTCCTAGATATCCCATACGTCCCTAACGTCCCAGACGTCTCAGATGTCCTAGATGTCCCAGACGTTCTAGGTGCCCCATATGTTCCTAACGTCTCAGACGTTTCAGATTTCTCAGATGTTCCATGCGTCTCGGACGTCCTAGACTTTCCATATGTCCCTAACGTCCCAGACGTCCCAGACGTCCTAGATGTCCCATCTGTCTCTAACGTCCCAGACGTCCCACATGTCTTATATGCCCCCAACGTCCCAGACGTCCCAGACGTCCCAGATGTCCTATACGTCATAAACGTCCTAGATGTTCCATATGTGCCTAACGTCCGAACGTCCTAGATGTCCCATATGTCCATAACGTCCCAGACGTCCCAGATGTTTCATATGTCCCTAACGTCCCAGACGTCCTAGATGTCCCATATGTCCTTAACGTCCCAGACGTCTCAGAGGTCCCATATGTCCCTAATGTCCCAGACGTCCCAGATGTCCCATATGTCCCATATGTTCCTAAGTTCCCAGGCGTCCCAGATTTCCCATATGTGCCTAACGTCCCAGACGTCCTAGATGTCCCATATGTCCTTAACGTCCCAGACGTCTCAAATGTCCCATATGTCCCTAATGTCCCAGACGTCCCAGGCGTCCCAGATGTCCCATATGTCCCATATGTCGCTAATGTCCCAGGCGTCCCAGATGTCCCATATGTCCCATATGTCCCATATGTCCCTAATGTCCCAGGCGTCCTAAATGTTCCATATGTCCCATGTGTCCCTAATGTCCCAGGCGTATTAAATGTCCCATGTGTCTTTAACGTCCCAGACGTCCCAGATGTCCCATATGTCCCTAATGTCCCAGGCGTCCCAGATGTCCCATATGTTCCTAATGTCCCAGGCGTCCTAAATGTCCCATATGTCCTTAACATCCCAGACGTCCCAGATGTCCCATATATTTCTAACGTCCCAGACGTCCTAAATGTCTCATATGTCCCTAACGTAACAGACGTCCCATCTGTCCCCATATGTCCCTAATGTCTCAGGCGTCCTAGATGTTCCATATGTCTCTAACGTTCCAGACGTCCTAAATGTCCCATATGTCCCTAACGTAACAGACGTCCCATCTGTCCCCATATGTCCCTAATGTCCCAGGCGTCCCAGATGTCCCATATGTCCCTAATGTCCCAGGCGTCCTAAATGTCCCATATGTCCTTAACATCCCAGACGTTCCAGATGTCCCATATATCCCTAACGTCCCAGACGTCCCAGATGTTTTATATGTCCCATATGTCCCTAATGTCCCAAGCGTCCTAGATGTTCCATATGTCGCTAACGTCCCAGACGTCCTAAATGTCCCATATGCCCCTAACGTAATAGACGTCCCATCTGTCCCGTTTGTCCCTAACGTCCCAGACGTCCGAGACGTCCTAGATGTTCCATATGTCCCTATCGTCCCAGACGTCCTAGATGTTCTATATGTCCCTAACGTCCCAGACGTCCCGAACGTTCCAGATGTCCCATATGTCCCTTATGTACCTAATGTCCCAGGCGTCCCAGATGTCCCATAAGTCATATATGTCCCTAATGTCCCAGGCGTCCTAAATTTCCCATATGTTCTTAACGTCCCAGACGTCACAGACGTCCTAGATGTCCCATATCTCCTTAACGTCCAAGACGTCGCAGATGTCCCATATGTCCCATATGTCCCTAATGTCTCAGGCGTCCTAGATGTCCCATATGTCCCTAACGTCCCAGATGTCCTAGATATCCTATATGTCCCTAATGTCCCAGACGTCCCAGACGTCCCACATGTCCCATATATCTTATATGTTCCTAATGTTCCAGGCGTCCCAGATGTCCCATATGTCCCATATGTCCTTAATGTCCCAGACGTCCCAGATGTCCCATATGTCCCATATGTCCCTAATGTCCCAGGCGTCCTAAATGTCCCATATGTTCTTAACGTCCCAGACGTCCCAGACGTTTTAGATGGCCCATACGTCCTTAACGTCCCAGACGCCCCAGATGTCTCATATGTCCCTAACGTCCCAGACGTCCCAGATGTCCCATATGTCCCATATGTCCCTAATGTCCCAGGCGTCCCAGATATCCCATATGTCCCATATGTCCCTAATGTTTCAGGCGTCTTAGATGTCCCATATGTCCTTAATGTCCCAGACGTCCCAAACGTTCTAGATGTCCCATATGTCCTTAACGTCCTAGACGTCCCAGATGTTCCATATGTCCCTAACGTCCCAGACGTCCCAGATGTCCCATATGTCCCTAACGTCCCAGACGTCCTAGACGTCCTAGATGTCCCATATGTCCCTAACGTCCCAGACGTCCTAGATGTCTAATATGTCCCTAACGTCCCAGATGTCCCAGACGTCCCAGATGTCCCATATGTCCCTAACGTCCCAGACGTCCCAGATGTCCTATATGTCCCTAACGTCCCAGACGTTCCAGACGTCCTAGATGTCCCATATGTTTTAACGTGCCACACGTCTTAGATGTCCCATATTTCCCTAACGTCCCATATGTCCCTAATGTCCCAGGCGTCCCAGATGTCCTATATGTCTTATATGTCCCTAACGTGCCGGACGTCCTAGATGTCCTATATGTCCCTAACGTCCCAGGCGTCCCAAATGTCCCATATATGTCCCTAACGTGCCAGACGTCCCAGACGTCCCAGATGTCCCATATGTCCCTAACGTGCCAGACGTCCTAGATGTCCTATATGTCCCTAACGTCCCGGACGTCTTAGATGTCCCATATGTTTCTAACGTCTCAGACGTCCCAGATGTTCCGTATGTCCCTAGCGTCCTAGATGTCCCATATGTCCCTAACGTCCCAGACGTCCGAGATGTCCTATATGTCTCAAACGTCCCAAACGTCCCAGACATCCTAGATGTACCATATGTTCCTAACGTCTCAGACGTCCTAAACGTCCCATATGTCCCTAACGTCCCAAACGTCTCAGATGTCCTAGATGTCCCAGACGTTCTAGGTGCCCCATATGTCCCTAACGTCCCACACGTCCTGAATGTAACATATGTCCCTAACATCCCAGACGTCTTAACTGTCCCATATGTTTCTAACGTCCCAGACGTCCCAGATGTTCCGTATGTTCCTAGCGTCCTAGATGTCCCATATGCCCCTAACGTCCCAGACGTCCGAGATGTCCCATATGTTTTAAACGTTCCAAACGTCCCAGACATCCTAGATGTCCCATATGTCCCTAACGTCTCAGACGTCCTAGATGTCCTATATGTCCCTAACGTCCCAGGCGTCCCAAATGTCCCATATATGTCTCTAACGTCCCAGACGTCCCAGACGTCCCAGATGTCCCATACGTCCCTAACGTGCCAGACGTCCTAGATGTCCTATATGTCCCTAACGTCCCAGACGTCTTAGATGTCCCATATGTTTCTAACGTCCCAGACGTCTCAGATGTTCCGTATGTCCCTAGCGTCCTAGATGTCCCATATGTCCCTAACGTCCCAGACGTCCGAGACATCCTAGATGTCCCATATGTTCCTAACGTCTCAGACGTCCTAGATGTCCCATATGTCCCTAACGTTTCAGACGTCCTAGATATCCCATATGTCCCTAACGTCCCAGACGTCTCAGATGTCCTAGATGTCCCAGATGTTCTAGGTGCCCCATATGTCCCTAACGTCCCACACTTCCTGAATGTCCCATATATCCCTAACATCCCAGACGTCTTAGATGTCCCATAAGTTTCTAACGTCCTAGACGTCCCAGATGTTCCGTATGTCCCTAGCGTCCTAGATGTCCCATATGTCCCTAACGTCCCAGACGTCCGAGATGTCCCATATGTCTTAAACGTTCCAAACGTCCCAGACATCCTAGACGTCCCATATGTCCCTAACGTCTCAGACGTCCTAGATGTCCTATATGTCCCTAACGTCCCAGACGTCTTAGATGTCCCATATGTTTCTAACGTCCCAGACGTCTCAGATGTTCCGTATGTCCCTAGCGTCCTAGATGTCCCATATGTCCCTAACGTCCCAGACGTCCGAGATGTCCTATATGTCTTAAACGTCCCAAACGTCCCAGACATCCTAGATGTCCCATATGTTCCTAACGTCTCAGACGTCCTAGATGTCCCATATGTCCCTAACGTTTCAGACGTCCTAGATATCCCATATGTCCCTAACGTCCCAGACGTCTCAGATGTCCTAGATGTCCCAGATGTTCTAGGTGCCCCATATGTCCCTAACGTCCCACACGTCCTGAATGTCCCATATATCCCTAACATCCCAGACGTCTTAGATGTCCCATAAGTTTCTAACGTCCTAGACGTCCCAGATGTTCCGTATGTCCCTAGCGTCCTAGATGTCCCATATGTCCCTAACGTCCCAGACGTCCGA
>CALNHX010009090.1:0-53483 GCA_940337035.1 Agriotes lineatus | reverse complement strand
GAGACTGGACATTTAGCGGAAGTAACTAGAATCCCCTAGCGAAATGTTGGCAGCGGTGTCCGAAAAATGGCGAATGTGTCAACTGTGTTTTGCAGGATTTGAGGATTTCATCAATGTGAGTATGTGAGTGTTATAAAACTACTAAATGCTGATAATTTGTATTTGTAGCAACTGTAAGTAATGTACCTCCCGAAGAATATGAAATTGAAATTTTGAAAAGGATGTTTGAAGAGACACAGAGAAGGGAAAAGTGACTTTAGCAAAGGAAGAGTGTGAAAAGCAGTTAAAATTGGCAAAAAAATTGTACATAGAACTGAACAATCAAATATAAAGTTAAGAAGGAACAACAGAGTGTTAAATGACATGAACCAAAACTTGTTAGTGAGTCAACAGTTTAGTTTCTATTACAAGTAGTAAAGGACTACCGTAAGAAATTTCCAGTGGAAACGGTGGTATTATTTTAATACGGCCATAGATAGAACTCTGAAATTTGGTATAGAAGGAAAACATTCGGTTTTCTACTAATATTCGTGGTTCCATTTTTTTATCGATCGTTACGACTGCAGCATGGCCAACTTGATTATTTTTTTAAACTGAAATGGGGGTTAAAAGTACCATAATTAGATAGCTGTTTTTGTGTAGAATCCAACGATGTAGCACTTCATATGGCAGTTTAGCAAAATAACTTCACTATACCAAATTAAACTTTGAAAATATTACCTTCAACGGCTTGCTAGATATGCTAAAAATTTTGTTGGCGGTGAATGCTTTGTTTTGTTTTTCAACTTTAAACAGTACATTTATGATGTACAGCTGATTGCAAATAAAACTGGGACAGCTAATATGTAATATTGTAATATGAAGTACAATAACATATTAAATACTCGTAATTATGTTCCTTTTCTTATGGTTCTATTTTTAATAATATTTTATGTATTCACCTACGGAAATATAAGTTAAAAGTTTCACACGTTACTAAAAACGCAAAAAGTAGTCTCAAGACTTGTCCCACTTTTATTTGCAATCAGCTGTACTGTTTAAAGTTGAAAATCTACATCGTACAACCGCTACATCGTTGGATTCTACACAAAAACAGCTTTCTAATGATGGTACTTTTGACCCCCATTTCAATTAAAAAAATAATCAAGTTGGCCGTGCTGCAGTCATAACGATCGATAAAAAAATTGGAACCACGAATATTAGTAGAAAACCGTATGTTTTACTTCTATACCAAATTCCAGAGTTCTATCTATGGCCGTATTCAAATAATACCACCATTTCCAAGCTTAATTTACGCACTGTATATAATTGTGGCCCCATCGATATAACAGTCGTATGAAGCATATTAGCCAGAAAATAAAAGAACCAATTTCTTATAGTCATTTTCTCATACCTCTTGTTGAATGTGATAACTTCTGGCTTGGTAAAAATATAGCAAACATTTACTATTGCAGATCCCTAACTATAGTGTCAATTGAGTAATAGAGACAGTACGATTGAATAATATTATCCAATTGTAATGTAAAATTCAAAATGAACCAGCCACAAAAGAAAAATAGTAGCTAGTTTTATATTTTCAACTTTGGTACAGTGAACCAAAAATGAACATGTATTCAACGAAAACAGTTATTGTATTAATGATTAGTTTATTAATTTTGGTCCAACGAAAAGTTTTATGGCTTAGATGAAACACACTTTATAAAATTACACAGGTATTATTTAACGTTGTTATTCATTGTATCAATGACCAAGTTAATTGACATTGTTTCTTGTTTTAATAAACACAGTTATTTCATTAATCAACAAATGTATTAATTTTGTCACCAGAATTGATGAACGTCATTCATTACATGATGAATTGATTTATTGAATACATGAATCTATTGATTGGAATGATAAAATAATTTTATTGAAGTAAGTCCACCTGTATTTAATTAATGTTTTGATTTTCATTGATTTATTAATTTGTTCGTTAATACCATTATCATCATTCATAGTATTAATTATTTTTTTTATTAATATCATTATTGTTATTTTATTATTATTATTACTATTATTGCATATTGTTCGCATCATCACATGGATCTACTAATATTACGGATTAGGGAACAAAAAATCCAAGGATCTATTAAAAGTTTATTACAGAAATACAATTCTGGTAACTATACATAACTTATAATACCAGCTAAGGTTTTATTCATTTCAAAGTTTAATTACATGTCAAAAAAGCATCTGACAAAATATGTACTTTACAAAAGGAGTTTCTCATATCGAAAAAAAGGTATCAAGAAATATCTAAAACATGAGGAATTCCGGAGGATAATCTAAATTAAATACATACATTATTTTGTAGCATGTGTCTACAGCTCTTAAGAAGTTGGTAAATGAGTATTTATATCATCAAAATATATGTACGTATATTTCCTTTATTTTTATTATATTTTCAACCACACGCAAAATCGGCGGTTGAATATTTTTCTTGATTGTCATTAGTGACGAATGTGGTCTTCAATTTCCTGAGCACATTTACCGACGAATATTCTTGAGAATCTTTGATAGTGTAGTTAGTCGTGTTTTTTTTCTTTCCTGTTGTCGGATCTTTCCGCACTGTTTTCTGAGTCCGCACCATGCAGAGCCCACATTATGACAGCATCTCGACTATCTGTAAGACAAACCTGCATATCAGTAAACATTCGTTTTGAAAGTTACACAAATACATACTCTCATTTAGTCTTTCCCCTCTAAGTTCGTCCAGTAGGCCTCGAATATTTTTATCTTTGACATTATTGTCAACAAGAAGGAACAAACATTATGTGCTTCTGCAAGTAGACACAAACATCAATTAGTAAACTTATGTTTTGCATTATGTTTGCAAGAAAGGTTCTTATTGTTTCTTCAAATCTAAATAACGCAAAAAAGTTAATAAAATGGACCCTGTTGTTGTCCTACAAAAATAATTTGCAGCTTCCAGAAACCACTATCGGCGCATATATACCTACATATTGTATACTATATAATGGGTGTAGACACTTACCTTGATCGAGTAAGAACACTTACACTTATAAAAGTTTGGCAAACTTAAAACGTGGAGCATACGTCGCCGTCGTTAGCTTCAGAAGCACAAACTGATTCTGAAATACAATATGCAATACGCGTCGAAACTGAAAAATGCACATTTGCTAATAACGACTGTGTTGCCTCAATAAAAATTTTCATTGAGACAATAACGCTTTTCATCACCTAATGAACTTGAACGTTGATATTATAAATCACTTTAGTTAAACTATAACTTGTGATTATAAGAATACGAATTTTGTTATCAAACCAATGAATGTCGGTTATTAGTCGATGACATAGTACCTTGAAATGATGTTGTAGATTATGGAGACTTTTTGGTGTGACTAATGAATGCGTTTATTAATATAACGTTGGTACCAATAAAAATGTTCGTTAAATATACAACCATTTTAATGTAACCAATAAATAGTTACATTAAATTATGATCAGTCGTACTAATTTTCAATGAATGAATATTTGTTGTTTTAATGAATGCGATTATTAGCTAATGAAGTAGGGCGCATTTTTATTTCGTGGTTTTAACGAATCGTACGTTATATCAATTAAATGACCCTCAATAAAAGCCCTTTATTGATATCACGAACGATATTTTTTTCAGTGTACAACTGGTAACTAACTGGGTGTTAACATTCTAAATATGCTAAATTACTTTGCTTCAATTTAATTAATTCGATTAAAAATATGTTTAATGAAGACACTTCTTGTACGCTGCCTGAAGTATTGGTATTAGCAGTAAATGCAACAGAAAATTGGCTAGAGAAAGATTAAACGTCAAATAAAAGGTTTGCGAATTGACAATTGACACTGAAAGCAATTTCATTTTCTGAAAATATTATCTTTGTAATACCTAAGAAAAGAGATATATAAAGTTATTAAGGAAGCACCAGATCAGAATAGTCTTGTAACAAAAAGACACTATCCCTACAGTAATTATTAAGGGGTTTTCAAGTGTTTGTAAAAGTGACTTTAATTATGGTGCTAAAGGGCGCTTGTTGCTCTAATAACTATTATATACTATGAAAATTGAAGATATACAGGATTATCATTGGCTTTAGTAGTTTGATTGTTTGTACTAGTCAAAGACGAGACAAGCGGAGTATCAGATACATTAGACACTAACTGTTATATGGTCAGATGGCCAAATCCTACTTAGAATTTTGAAGAGACTAAGACGTCTCAACCTTAGCAAGGAATGTTTTACATGCTACATATCATAAAAATTCTGGATCTGGTCCACATATCATAGTAACATGGGAGATTTAGTCTGCTTGCATTTAGTATGGGTTTTATTTGTTGCTGCTTTCCTAAATTAATTGGCTTTGCATAGAGCATTTTTTAAAGGTGCTAGTTACCACGTATTAGCATATACGCTCTATATTTAGAAATAAAAGACATTTCATTTAAATCTACCAATATAAAAAGGCTATTTTTATATCATTTTGGACATGAATTCTATTAGTAGCTATATCTCCACCAGTTCCAGTAATGCTCTAAAGACCTGCTTGTTATGCCAATCTAGACCAGCTCAGATACCCGGATTTCCATAGCAAAACTTCGAGAGCGGGTAAGAACGCTACCAATATTATTTTTGGCTTCCCTATCAGTAAATTAGAAGTCGCAGAAGTCCAACTTCTTTAGCTCAAACATAAAACTCCAGTCGCTTTGAAATCCTCCGAGGTTAAATTAAAGCTTAATTTTAAATGAGCCAGCTGGGTTCAGCGCTGGTAGCGGCCAAAAGTGCATGTTTAGCACTGCTCCGAAATATCCATTTAACGACCGCCATTTAGCAGCATTTACTCTTGGCTTCCGGATTGGATTGGGAACATGCATCAATGTGTCAATGGAATGGTCGAACTACTATGAAAAACAGTTTTAAATTATATTAATTTAAATATATAATTATACAACAAGAGCTGTTTTATGAAATCGAGAAAGAAAAATATTTAACTTATCCCGTATTGTAATTTTTTGCCAGATGTAAGTTGCTGATTATTTAAAGTTTATAAAAATGTGAGAAATGAGGTTGCAAAAGGGAGTAGAGATATTAGAACTCATTAAATTATATTTATATGTGCACCGGTAGTGGCACAATTTATTACAGGTTGTAATATTTATATAGTCAAATACATTGTTGCATTCAGTCAAAATTAGTTTTGGTATTTCCGATATCTGTAGAAATGATACTAACAAAATTTTAATTGTTATGTAATAACGTTTTTTATATCAAACTTACGTATTTACATAAAATACCGCTAACAAAATCTTATAATATTTGACATCATATTAAAAAACCTTTAAATATAAGTGGAAAAAAAAACATTGATATTTGATGTACAAACAAAAAATGCATTTAAGGTACACAATGCTAGTTAAATGATTCAATCGGAAAAACAGCTTTTTAAAAATAAACTTTAATCGTAATTACAGGTATAAAGCAAAAACCATGTTAACTCAACTTCGTTACCAACTAGCAGAGAATAATTCTAACGTTTTACACAATTCGCAATGTGGCAAAGAGATAATGCGCTAGGATGTGCCTTATGAGCTTGGTGTTTTTGATAAGCAAGTGTATGTAACTTGCTTTTCTATACCTTTGTAACTTTTTTCTTGTTCCTTTGCTTTGTTTACGTAAAATACAAATTTAAAGGTTATAAACTGTGTGAAGCCTAATCTTATATACAGGGTGTTTCATAATATATGCGCAGGACTTCAGGATGTGATAGCTCGTCCAAAAATTTGAAAAAAAGTTTCTATTAACTTACCCTCTAAAATGCACAATTTTCGAGATACAGGGTGTTGCAATTGAAAAAAAAATTTTGTTTTTTGCGAATATCTCCGGAACCGTTTATCGTACAGAAAACAGCTTTTGTAAGCATTTTCTACTCATAATAAGCTATGTTTTGTGCGAGAAAAAAATTTTTTTTTAATGTCATAATTGATGAAGATTTTGAAGGAGTAGTGAGTGTTTTTCTCCCCAACTTCTACGCCACTGGTAAAAGTACGGTTTTGAGACGCCCATTTGAACCGCCAATGTTTTCTACACAAAAAAGATACTCTTGGTCATAAGCTCTAAAGTTGACCGTTTTCGAGAAAAATCAACTTTTATGTTGAAAAACATGGTCAATTTTTTGAAATAAATTTTTTTTTTGCTAATTAAACGGAGGACATTTCCAACATTTAATTTAACTGTGTATGATTTGTTATTTTTTTTTTTGCAATTATGAAATTAACGTTTGGTTTTGTTACTTGTTCTAACGTTTAAATAAATTTTGTATAATTAATACAAAAAAAAAATTATTTCAAAAAATTGACCATGTTTTTCAACATAAAAGTTGATTTTTCTCGAAAACGGTCAACTTTAGAGCTTATGACCAAGAGTACCTTTTTTGTGTAGAAAACATTGGCGGTTCAAATGGGCGTCTCAAAACTGTACTTTTTCCAGTGGCGTAGAAGTTGGGGAGAAAAACACTCACTACCCCTTCAAAATCTTCACCAATTATGACTTAAAAAAAATTTTTTCTCTCACAAAACATAGCTTATTATGAGTAGAAAATGCTTACAAAAGCTGTTTTCTGTAAAATAAACGGTTCCGGAGATATTCGCAAAAAACGAAATTTTTTTTTCAATTTCAACACCCTGTATCTCGAAAATTGTGCAGTTTAGAGGGTAAGTTAATAGAAACTTTTTTTCAAATTTTTGGACTAGCTATCACATCCTGAAGTCCTGCGCATATATTATGAAACACCCTGTATATAAAAGTTGTAGGTACGAAGGTGGTGCACATTGCAAAAATATTTTTGATTATACATGGTGGCTCAAAAATACCCTATATTTGGGTAGCTTAAAAGTTTTGCATTGAAATACATACTCATCATTTTGATATAAAGTTGTATAGGTCTAACGTAAACTGTTTTGGAGATATTAACGATTTTATGCAAAAAAATGCTGAACTTTTATTTAGGCGGCTGCCGTAAGCAACAGAAAACAATTGAACGAAGTAAAACATTACCAAAAAATTATAATTTTCGTGACCTACGTTTCAAGTTTAAAATGGTGGATCTGGGTATTAATCCTATACAGTATACAGGGTGCTCAATATTTGCAAATTTAAATTTCGATTTTTTTTCAAATGGAACGCCCTGTATAATTTTATATTTTTGAAATACGCCACTGGTAAAAGTACGGTTTTGAGACGCCCATTTGAACCGCCAATGTTTTCTACACAAAAAAGATACTCTTGGTCATAAGCTCTAAAGTTGACCGTTTTCGAGAAAAATCAACTTTTATGTTGAAAAACATGGTCAATTTTTTGAAATAAATTTTTTTTTTGCTAATTAAACGGACGACATTTCCAACATTTAATTTAACTGTGTATGATTTGTTATTTTTTTTTTTGCAATTATGAAATTAACGTTTGGTTTTGTTACTTGTTCTAACGTTTAAATAAATTTTGTATAATTAATACAAAAAAAAAATTATTTCAAAAAATTGACCATGTTTTTCAACATAAAAGTTGATTTTTCTCGAAAACGGTCAACTTTAGAGCTTATGACCAAGAGTACCTTTTTTGTGTAGAAAACATTGGCGGTTCAAATGGGCGTCTCAAAACTGTACTTTTTCCAGTGGCGTAGAAGTTGGGGAGAAAAACACTCACTACCCCTTCAAAATCTTCACCAATTATGACTTAAAAAAATTTTTCTCTCTCACAAAACATAGCTTATTATGAGTAGAAAATGCTTACAAAAGCTGTTTTCTGTAAAATAAACGGTTCCGGAGATATTCGCAAAAAACGAAATTTTTTTTTCAATTTCAACACCCTGTATCTCGAAAATTGTGCAGTTTAGAGGGTAAGTTAATAGAAACTTTTTTTCAAATTTTTGGACTAGCTATCACATCCTGAAGTCCTGCGCATATATTATGAAACACCCTGTATATCTTATGTTATTCAGTTTTTAATCGAAAATAAAAATGTATGTAAAAGGATTTACCCAGAACTTCCCTCGTCGAGTTAGGAGTAAAAATATTTTAACGTTTCTAATAAATTAAATACATTTTCAAATAAAACAAATGTATTCCGCTGGGGTTTGAACCCGCCGCATCTGCAGAGCGATCGTAACCGCAACCTTGCATAGAGATCGTATCTGCCTCGATAAATCGAACTACTTTACCGAGCCTCTTCGAAATAAGTCAGGCGCGCTCCTCTCTTGATCAGAACGGTGTTATTGTTGAAACGTTTTTACGTTTTTGACATTATCCTGTATCGGTAGAGTCTTATTTTCGCTAAATGTAAAACCTAACCTGTGTGAAAGTTAGTACCTCCTTCTATTTCAAAATTAACCCAAAAATAAACAAAATTTATTTTTTTAGGGTACTCACCCTGTATATATTTGTATGTAATTGTACCGGTTTCATGCGAGGTAGATATATAATATGTATGCAAAATATCGTCTTCCTCCGACAAATAGTTTTTGAGCTATACTGCCAACAGGCAGACAGTCAGGCCAAATTAAGAAAACCTCTTTTTCGTCATCTAGGGACCTTGACTCCTGGAGATCTGAAGAAATCTCAGAAGTGATTACAATACTTCCTTCGTCTTTCAGACAAGGGAAGTCAAAAACAAACACGATTTTGCTAAAGTAGAAAATTGATTAAAAATTATCGCGAAAAAGCCAATTTTAGAATTAAATAGGGGTACCATTTTTCGGGCGAACAAAACTAGTGCACTATCAGAAAATGCTTCAAGCGGCGGATAGATATTTTACACAGAAAAAATACTTTGCACCACATAAAGGTGCACATCGCCAAATGGGTTAGTATTATAAACAACAAAATAATCAATTTCCCTGGAAAATATGTATTCACCGCTCCGAAATTTGATCAGCAAAATATGACGTATTCACTTCACAAAACTTATTTCCGAACATCATACATCAAACAACAAAAGATGTGGTTCACGATTAAATTTAAAAAAATAAGTAATATAGCTAGATAGGCATAAGGAAGTGCCAAAAAAATGAAATAACAAAAACCAAGCAAAAATAGAAAAACAATTTGATTCACGATAAAATTTTAACAAATAACAAGAACTACTTCTGAAGTAAATTTTATTCTCAAAGTGAATCTCAAACAGTTGCTGTATCGTATTTTAATGTAGTCAAGTTATGCCAAAATTCGGTTGTACATGGAAATTATTGTTAGACCGCTAATTCCTGTGGGAATAATTAAGGTCCTTTAGACTCATCGCGCAAAAAAGTACCAAAGGATATATAGTGGGGAACACTCATATAAATAAAAAAAAATTGTCGGCTATATTGGATACCAATAAATCGACTTGGTGGTTGAGTAATTTGCTTTAGGGCCTTGCAGTTTGCGCAAAATTGTTTATCATATGTTTGGAAATAATATTAAAATGTTTTGTGTCGAGGAACCATTAATTATTCTTTTTTTAGAGAAATACACTGATTAACGGTAAAATCTCAAATATACTCAAAAACCATTCTAAGGAGTTTCGAAATTAGTGCACACACACTGTAGACAGGTATTATACTAAAAAAAAATACAATACTTCCGACGTCTTTAAGATGAGCGAGGTAACAAACCAAGGAGTTCCTTTGCAATTTTTTGGTTAAACGAATAGAAAATCTAAAGACAGTAGAAAAACGTTCAATAACAGTGAAAAATCACCAACATAGCTTTAGCTAAATGAATATATTGAATTGTTAAGTGATTAACTGGTGAGCTTCTATTTCTTTATTTCTACCGATTCCACTCCAGCTCAATGATAAAATAGTACTTTATGTACCGAGCTGAGCAATAGGTAGGTATTAGTATATTACATAACGAGGTGGAAAGTGTTTCATTACTGTCGAGAGATTAAGTAGTTAACCGAGACGCATAGCGTCGAGGTAAACTTTATCTCGAGACAGGAATGAAGCTTTTCACCGTGGTATGTATACTATTTTACTCACAAGCTGTTTTTGTCATTATTTATTTAATTAGGTAAGTTTCAAATAATATGTATTTTCATCGCAGTTTAATAAGTCACTTTAACAAAGGAAACTGCTACGCTGTTGCTGGGAAAGTAAAGTAAACAATAACTCACTTTCCTACTGTTTTGAAGGTTAGAAACGCACCTATTAGTAACCGATTGAACTATTTTATTCACAACCATTTGATTCCAAACAAGAATTGGAAAAATGTTGATAGTTATTCAAATAATAATAAAGGACGGTGAAAATGTGTTGCCATGACGGCACTCGGAAAATGACTACTTACCAACCGCTGGCATGACTAACCCCTTCCCGACCGATTAGAAATTGAAAGCTGGTAGCTTATTTTTCAACTTTTTAAAAGGCCGTAATGACTTTACTACATATACTGTCGTTAATAGTATAGTAAATAGTATAGTTGCGGTACACTGAGAGGTGGAAATCTATTATTTTCAAGTTCTGTAGACTAGTCTCTTTCAGAAGGCACTTGATTTACTTCGGAAATAAATGAACTAATTTGTTTTGAAAAAATATTTTCGCAATACTTGACTGCCCATCTAAAGAATTGCCTATGTATCCTTCCACTATTGGCAGGTAATGTAGCTGCAGTTACCCTAAAACATAATACGTGGTAACTCCTTTAGGAACCGATACAACTGTGTTGTGTCCGAACACCTGCTTTGCAATTTTATCATATCTTAATTGCATAGATAATATGCCTTTTTTAATATTCACACGTAAATTTAAGTATTGCCTTAATATTTTTATCCATTCAGTATTTATGACAATCTAATTCGAACATGTTTAACCAATCAAATTATACAATTTATTAAATTTCAACCAATCAATTTCAGTTGAAATGAAAAAAAATATCCTGCTACTATCAGTAATATAGTTTTATACTGACAAAATTTATGTCAAAATGATGTTAAATTTTATTAAAAATAAATACTCTTTATATGTAATAAAAATACGACCACATTCAAAATATTTTTTTTAAATAGTAGTAAATTGATGTAAATAACACTTTCTTCCAATGCAGTATTAAGATTCTTTACGTCAGTACTTCTCACGATGATGTTAGCGTGTCTAAAACTGTGAATTATTTCTGAATGAGGAGCACTATCAAGTTGTAAGTGAGGATGAATAGATACTGCCGAAGTATAACCAGCGATTTTAATTAATTGTTGCTCACCTACACCTGTCTTTGCTAGTTGACTTATAGCAGTGGAACGTGCAGAATAGTTTGTATTTTTTTTGGCGTTTTGTATAGAAACCGACTTTTTCAGCACTGCTTTTATTCCATTTGCTGACCTTATTAATTAGCACTGGAAAATCTTTAAATCATGAAGACGTTTTCCACGCCGGATTCCTGTCTTGTTTTAATATTAACAGTTCTTTTACTAACAGTTTGTTCAAATGTCTGAAAGATGTATTTATTGCAATGCACCACGTTGGGCGACTTATAATTATGCAGTAACTCCAGTTTAAGCTAGCCCTTAATTAATTCCTTTTCTAATCAATTATGTTAAATTTTACTTTTAACTAATTATCTCAATTGAGTACTCTTATCAGGGTGGTTCGCCAATCTAGTTATCTATTAGTTGAAATATAAATTCTATATAAATCCTTGACTACTGAATGACATTAACTGTCAACTTGACTTCTACATTTAATGAAACCAAGTATTGACAATTATCCTTTACATTGACAAATCTATTAATCAATTCACCAAAGTAAGTACTGTATTATGTTTATCTTCAATCTTTCTTTTATTGTTTATTATTCAAAATGCTTTTATATGAATTTTTAACACAAACCTTAAAACTTCTCCAGCTTTCACTGCAAATATCCAAATACCAACGTCCACAGCTCCCAACGTCCACAGCTCCCAACGTCCACAGCTCCCAACGTCCACAGCTCCCGATGTTCACAGTGTGCAAGGCCTACCGCTGATTCCTCCAATAGTCACAACTATGACGGTCCATCAACCTTCAAACCGCATCTAACCTGTCAATAACTCCTATTGTTTGTAGAATCCAGTCCTGCTCCCTTTGTCAATGTCACCGTCACTCCAATCGACTCCCGGTAAGTTTCAGTATTATAGATGATCCCAATCTAACCTTCTTTATTCCTCAGAAAGTACTCTGCATCCAGCAACACCCACATAACCGTCCAAATCAAGCAGCTAATCCGACAACTTCCTTTTAAATATTTGACCAGTCTTCAATGCAACCACCAACGTCACCAATAAATCCTAATTATATCTTAAATGTATCAATAAATCCAAATCCCTTCAAATAATGTAATCTTCTGTGTTATTTATTTCCAATTCACTGTATTGCACAATCTCTTAACCGATTATATGGTTTTATTAATTCTAGGTTATATTTTCATATTTTCACCTCGTAGATTTGTTAATAGCCCCTTTATTTTGTACTTTACCAAACAATTATAGAAAATATGGCATAATTTCAAACTTTTTATTCTCAAAATTAGTTATTTCAAAATTCGATATACATTTTCTATGAGTTTGTTTATTTAACTAACTAAACAAAGTTTTATATCTCTCGTAGTTACAATTCTTCTTGCCTTCTTAAAAATATTAATGTCCTATTATTACATGCTACAATTCTTTACTATTATCACAAGCACATTTGTCAATTGTAACCTTGGCTTGAAACTTTATTAAAATTGAACTCAACCATCAAAATTGAATACTCAATTGCTATTTACTTATCAAATTACCTTACTCATTGTCTTAATTAATTTTCATTATTCATTTTGAAATTAACACCCAATCTTATCTAAACACCTCAAATTTTTATTGTAATAATCTTCCAAATTTATCAATTTTATATTTTTATTTTGCAACTACCCTTAGTGTATAATAACAATATGTAAGCTGCAATAACAACAATATTTTACCTAAGGTAGGTACTACCTGACGGAGCATGTCCGAGCTTAAGTTATTTACTTCTGGAATATCGTGCTTTAGGTGCATTTTCAAATTCAATATCGGCAAAAGCATTGATTTTTCTAATTTTTTTTAAGGAGAGTTGTTGAACTAGCAGTATTCCATCTAAATTTACAACTAGATGCGCTAAAATTCAAGGTTTAACACTGAGATCTCTAAATTGTCAATCGATGTCATGTCAAACGTTTGGTTATACATATGCCATTGTCAAATATTAGAACCGTTTCATTTTTCCTTTAATGTTAAATATAAAATGAATAGTAAGTTTAAAATAACTTTGTAGATATTTTCTAAACACAAAAATATTATTAGGTATCTTTCTACTCCGTAGTTTAAAATTGAAATTAGTAAAAAAAGTGTCTATCCGTTTGTATTTTGTAATGACTGCTAAGAAGAGGTTTAATCAATTTTGATAAAATTTTATTAAAAATAAGTTGATTATGATCTTCATACTCGAAATGTGATTTTAAGGCGTCTGTTAATAAAGATGCAGCAATTTCCTTACTGTGGCAAATATGGAATTATCTCTATTAGAATGTTACTAGTATTCTGTGATGTGCTGTCTATCTTTCTGTGATGTGCTGTCTACCTGAGTAGACGTGTTGAGTGCAGTTCCTTACTTAAATTAAGTTAACTCAAGTTATTCCCTTGACAAAATGTCGAACCAACCTCGTATCACTCGATCATCTGAAGAAGAAGTACGGATTCGTGATATTGTTGAGAAAGTATTGAGTTCTGATACTTTAATTGCAAGCTTAGTAAATAAACTGCATTCCAAAATCAGTGAACAATTCATGAAGGAAGTCCAAGTGTACAAACAAAAGGTCGAATCACTCGAAGCTGATTTAAAGGAGACGAAACAGCAGCTTCTTCAGTATAAGGATGATACTGAAATGTACTCCAGACGGAACAGTCTACGAATCTTTGGGGTACCCCAGGTCGACAACAAAGAAGATACCGATCGGATTGTTTTGAACCAACTAAGGGTCCCTTCTCACGAGGCGTTTTTGCAGCGCTGCAGAGTGGCGCCGCTGGTAGGGAAACATTGTTTTAAATAGACGCCTTCACACGGAGCGTTCAACGAACGCGCGGTGGCGCGTTTGAGCCGCTCGTAGCAGACTTCCGCTACCAGAAGCGCGCGCTGCTAGTCGCGAGACCCCTTCACACGGCGCGACTCGCAGCGCTACTAGCGGCGGGCGGTGATTCTCGGAAGCGCAGCCGCAGAACTAAGCCAGTGCTGCCGATTGATACATAATTTTGGCAACATCATGCCATAATTTTACGTCAGGCCAACGGCAACCTTGACTTTTTAGTTTGTTGCGGGTTACCGTTAAATTCGGTTGTATTGTATGTGCTTGTAAAAATGGATAGGGAAGTTTCCAAAATCGTCACTGCGTCCATCTCGATGCACTGCAAGTGACAAACTACCTATTTCGGTTTCACCTGGCAACGCCGGCGGTAGCGCTGCTGGGCGACTTAGCAGTTCTGCCTGCTACACAGTAGCGCCGCAATAACGCGCCACACAATCGCGTACCCTGCCACTCCACGGCGCCACTCTGAAGCGCTGCAAAAACGCCTCGTGAGAAGCCGGCCTAAAAGACAAGCTTGGATTGGACCTCCCAGCCAATTCAATAGACTGTAGCCATCGCTTGTATGGTCGCGAGGGTAATGTTAAACCCATTATAGTCAAGTTCGTCAGCCGTAATACGAAGAAACTCGTATATCAAAATAAAAGTAAATTGAAAGAAACACGCATCGTAATCAAGGAGGATTTAACTAAACACCGCTACCAATTGTACAAGGAAACCGCGAAGAAATATGGAAAATCGGTATGGACTAACGAAGGCAAGATACTTGTTAAAATTAATAATGCCATTAAACAAATCAAATGTTTGGATGACTTGTCTGATTCCTAGTTTTTTCAATAAGTTCTTTAAAAGGATGCCATGCATTTCCTCTTTAGTTGAAAGAGCCTACCTCTTAGCATATTACTTGGTTTTATTGTTATACTTGAATTTTTGAGCCCGTGCGTGCACGTTATCAATCCGCCTTTTAGTAAGGTTTTCAGTACCAACATTTGAAAAATATAAAACTACTCTTTTTTTCAATAAAATAATGATTAATATTGCTTTTGCTAATAATATAGCTTCATATATTGCTATAGCCGTACATTTTTTGTTTTAATATTTCATAATTTCTATGAACAATAGCAAAAACTATAATACGTCGGGGTACTTTGTGTTTTCAAGTTCTGCACAGGGAATTAACACGTACGCATGTCGCTTTTTGTTTGTTTGTTTGTTAATGGACAAGGTCTAGGCATGCAGACTACCAGGTACCTTAGACACCGACTGCTTTGGTCATATGGTCAAAGTCCTACTTAGAATTTTGCCGAATGTCGCTTTTTAAAACGACTTATTTGTTATAGTGGTTTTGACAGGTGTTGACAGTGACATATAGTTTAGTTTGCATTTTAAAAATCCGTTGTTTTCATAACGAACATTGCGAACAAGTTATACTGTTGTTTTTCCGCTGCTACAAATTACTTACTTTGGGGAAGAGTTTAGTTGCTGGAAACGTATAGGGATCTTTAAGCTAAAATGTCGACCGCCTTACCCAGAAGGTCAAAAGAGCTTGTTGCCGCTTTGATAAGGTATTTTGAACGAGAAAGAGGCAACGATGGTGCACTTATACCGCTAACTGCTGTGAGACAAGTAAGTAATTTACACCTGTAATATAATAATTCGTAATATAATGACCAACTTTCTAATGGTTTGGTGTTACAGAGAGTTGCCAATGCTTTAAATTTAAGCATACGAACAGTCTGTTCTATTTCGCAGACCTGCAAATCTGTATACTGTATACACCATGGTTCAAAATAGTAAGTTGATACACCTATCATCATAAAGGACAAAATAGCCAAAAAACGCCGCCTCAGGCAACGATGGCAACTTACCAGATCGGACCTCGACAAACGAGAGTATAATAGGGCCAGCAAACATCTAAAAAAACTCCTTAGTCAACATTAAAATCAAGGAATACAGGCCGATGCCTTTGCTGAATATCTCACCAAAGTGTTTACACCCTTCCCTTGTCAACTCCCGAATGAAGATGCCAAAGATCAACATAAAGAAATCTCCAGGATATGACCTGATCGCTGGGACAATTATCAAACAATTACCAACTAAAGCTATACAAGCCCTTACACATCTGTATAATTCTATCCTCAGAATCCGGCACTTCCCAAGTCAATGGAAAACAACGCAAATAATCATGATTATGAAACCTGGTAAACCACCAACGGAAATTACATCATACAGGCCCATAAGCCTACTCCCATTCTGTCAAAGGTCCTTGAAAAATTGATTCTGAATAGATTAATGCCAATTTTAGACGACCAAGAACTAATCCCTAACCATCAATTTGGTTTCCGTAAACAACATGGTACCGTGGAGCAGGTGCACAGAATAACGGACAAGATATACAGAGACTTGGAAGGAAAAAGATACTGCTCTGCAGTGTTTTTGGATGTCAAACAAGCTTTCGACCGAGTTTGGCATCAAGGCTTATGCTACAAGCTCAAACAATACCTACCCTACCAGATGTTTGAACTTCTGAGCTCATACATAACAAACAAGCACTTTTTGATAAAATACAAATACGAAAATACAACATTACACCCTATC
Organism: Agriotes lineatus; assembly: GCA_940337035.1. Classification (NCBI taxonomy): domain Eukaryota; kingdom Metazoa; phylum Arthropoda; class Insecta; order Coleoptera; family Elateridae; genus Agriotes; species Agriotes lineatus. Next base: position 36,753 of record CALNHX010009090.1, on the reverse strand, counting down.
TCCTCTGACGTACCGTAGGGCAGCGCATTGGGTCCCATCTTATATTTAATATACACTGCTGACCTACCCACATCGCGTCTAACAACATCAGCGATCTACGCAGTCGACATGGCCATTCTAGCCTCTCACATCAATCCACAAGCCGCCTCAAAGTATCTCCAAGCTCATCTCAACAAAATCCAATGGTGGGCCAACAAATGGCGAATCAGAGTGAACGAAGCTAAGTTCCAACACGTAACCTTCACTATGAAAAAAGAAAATTGCCCTCCAATAACACTCAATGGACACCAACTACCACACTCAGAGGCAGTCAAATATCTGGGTCTACACATTGATAGGAGACTAACCTGGAGAACCCACATATTCACCAAGCGTAAGCAACTCGGCCTTCAACTCCAAAAGTTATACTGGCTCATCGGTAGAAAATCTAAACTATCATTGGAAAATAAACTCTTAATTTACAAAATAGTTCTTAAACCAATATGGACTTATGGGATCTCCCTGTGTGGTACTGCAGCTACTTCCAATTTGGCAATGCTTTATCGGTTCCAAAATAAAGTACTAAGAATGATCGTTGACGCGCCATGGTAATAATGTGATTTTAAGTGATCTACAAATTCCCACAGTGAAAAGTGAAATTAAAAATTTTAGTGCGAGATACAAAGACAGACTGACCGTTCACCTCAACGATTCTGTGCAGCACCTTATGGAAGATAATAATAAACCCAAAAGACTTAAACGTTTTAAGCCATCTGATTTACCTACAAGATTTTAACTGTAACTGTAAATTACTTTTGACAAATAGAATATTCTTTTCATAACCCATACATTACATATTAAAATAATGTAAAGGGAGATTTCGCTGGAATTCTGCCCCACGTGTTACCTCTTAATCATCAGTGCTTACACCAAATCCTATAAAATACTTATTGCCAAATAATCTATGGCAGATTGTATAATTAATGGAGAAATAAAAAAACAGCAATGTTTTGCTTCTTAATATCTAAAAGCTTCTTTTAAATTAAATTCATTAATTACATGTAAATCCATGTTTAGCCTAAAGAAGTGTCTAGATATTAAAGATTGAAACGTTGCAAGTATCTGTCCTATTCCAGTAATTGTTTAATACCATACTAATGTTGTATTTTTAACTCATTGTTTTTCTTAACTACTTGCGTTTATTGTTTTCCACTCTCTAAACTTGTGTCTGTATTGAGTTACATTTATGATCTGCTTTATTGGATTTGTGTTGTCTATAAAATGTAATGTTTTAGTTATTTTAAAATGATACTGAAATGATTTATTTGATTTATTTGTTAAAATACTGCGCAATTCCAATTATTATTCTTTGTAAAAATATGTAAATTATTTTACTATTATAGTCAATTTATTCGTTATTTCATGTGGTACTCAATATAATGTTTTTACTAAAATAAATCGAGCAAAATTGTATTTTTAATTGATTTTAAGTTGGGTCCGAAAAATTACATAAATACCTGCAGAGTACCTGTTATAAGTAGCCTCAACAGATAAATAACATATACAGCGAGCAAGCAAAGTATCAGTTATAGGAAAATGCGCCTTATCCGTATACCTGAAGTGCGCCAATTCATTTCACACAAGCTACATCATTCAAGTTTTCAAAGTGCTGATTTTCTGAGGTAGTTTGGTCACTTAATTTTACATTAATTGTAATTATGTAAATTAATATGATGTTGTCTTTAGTTTTCCTGTTGTGGTTTTTTCTTTCATCTTTAAAATATTAATTTAATATATTCATTAAATTCTAACTGTTAAAGTTGTATTTTATCTACCTTTTACTTCACGTTAAAATGCAATTTTACCGTCTAGACGATAAAAAATTACATATTCACCTTGTTGGTAGCACTGCCAAGCTATGTGAAATCCGAAATTTGCAGGTTATTTTGCATCAGTCTGTGTCAAACAACGTACTTTTAGTGACTGTATAAGGATCATATAAACATACTAGGAGATGATGTCATCAATATGTTATGACGTGCACGCACGGGCTCAAAAATTCAGGTATATATCATTTTGTTATAATCCCAATACAAGCCAAAGCCGTAGTCCGTAGGACGAGTTGTATTCTCAAATTTAAGATTATGACTCATAATATTTATCAAGAAATCATCGATAATAAGCGTACTACTTATTAAATGATCCCTGATAATTTCTACATAGCTCAGGCTTTACGTACCCTTGGCGAAAATGAAAACCAACAGATACAGGGCAAATGTTCTAAAAAAGAAAAATCATGTCAAAAATAAATTCGTTGTATTTAATGCAGCAGCATCTCACCAACGAGAACCGTGCTCGGTGGGCGCGGTAACGAACTGCCACTTTACTTACGGCCTACCGCCGATCATTGAAATCACATTCGCAAGCGCTGAAGTTCGATTCCTATCGCCGGTAATGTTTTTTATTTAAAAATTTATGTAATTCTCAATACCAAGTGTTTCATTTTATTGTTCCAGTATTATTACGAACGTGAAGATATTTTTAGCCCTATTTTTCTTTGATTTTTAAAATTGTTTAGTGTCACAACGCCACTTGTGAGAGAAGTTCTGAGTAAACATCTTTACAGATTTTTGTTTATGTTTTCGTTGAAAATTGGAACAAATTTATTTCCCGAAATGTTGGTAACTTAATACATATTTTTAATTTGGTGTGGCAAAATACCCAACAAACAGCTAGAACATTTTATACTATGGCACTGTTTATGTTATTAGTTATTTACTTACACAGTCCTTGTACGTAATTGGTCTGTATATCCCTTAGGCCTTCATTTGATTTTCCAAGCTTGGTCTCAATAAATCAATATTTTTCGTTCCCAGGGTTTTTGAATTTCTTGTTCTTGTCAAGCACCACACATTGCATCTATTTTCCATGATTATACGTGAGGTTCTATCTTCTAAAATTTCATATCAGTCGTATCTTTTCGCATCCCTTTTCTTCTTATTCATCTCATGTTTTTCCCCTCTACACTGCTTATTTTTTCTGTAGTCCTGTCTCTTTTCAGGCTTCTCTATTAGTTCCTCAGAATTATACTGTATTTCTTAGCTCCTCTGCTTCCTTCTTGAGTTTGTTATTCTTTGTCTGTATTTCGATAATATACACGACGTCGACATTCAAAAGGCACCCTTGATGAACTTTCTTTTTGCACATACCATATATTGTTTAACCATTAAACATGATGAATTTGTTGTATTTCATTGTTTAAATAAATAACCCTGACATATTTTTTAGTTGAAAATTAAAATAGACCGGTACTAAATAACAACTTTATCAGGCACTATAGCTAGAATTAATTTTCCAGTAAGCAGAAAAGTAAAAACAAAATTCTCCCACGCTTTGAAAAGGGATTGAGATAGCAAATTTAGTTTTGTTTTGATTTTGTGTGAAAGTGTGAGTGCTAAGTAGTTTTTTGGAGAAAATAAATTGAAACGACTCGTACTTCCTGCTACGGTTCTAGTTGATTAAGAACGTCACAATTTAACGTTAAACTTTTTAGGGTATCTTTAAATCAAGTATCATATCAGTTACATTCTGACTGAATCAGTGGCTATTTTGGTACAGCTATGTATACTTAGAAATTTCTCTAATGCACCAGTAACCCACTCTCATATCAGGTTTACATATACTTTTTAAGCACTTGCTCGCAACTGCCTCCGAAGTGAGTTATCCATTTAACATTGCCGGTGCAGTAATTACATCATTTATAGTTTAATAACCACTTTCGTAAGCGAAATAAGAGGTGCATTAACCAGAGTTGCAGGAGTTTAATTGTTTGTGAATGGGCTCGTCTCGTGGCATTAATTATTACATAATAATGACATGCATGATTTTTAGTATTGCTCCAGGTCGTTCCGCTTTCACTTTCTGTGAATTAATTTCAGCACGAGAATCGCGTATTTTCGGAATTACTCTGAAACTGCTCTGCGCAACTAAGATTAAATATCAATGCATTTTTTTAAAATTAAATAATGTTTCTATGTTTCAGCAACATTTTTGAGTTCATTTCATGCAGCCTACAACATAATTACTGATAGAAAAAACATCCAATAGATAACAAATGCAACTCTAACATCAAGTTCGTTTCTTTAAAATCTTAAATAAACCCACGTCCTGTATTTTAGTTTTAAGTGACGTTTGAAATTTTAGTAACTTCAAGTTTGGACCGCTTCAGGTTTACGTTCTTAGGATTTGTTGGTATTGGCAGATGTATCTCTGGGCGTCGGTGGTTCTATTTCGGGGCTCCCCTTTCTCGCTAAAAATAAGCACTTCTCTCTAATTGATTTAAGGATCACTTAAATCACATTTTACACCACAGTTTGTATCGATCTATTTCGGTTCAATACTGATTTACATTACCTACCTTGACAGTATTCGTTGGGTATGGTTGTGATTTATATTTCGGACAAGCCAACTTAGTAGCAATAAATACTTATTGAAAATTTGGAAAGAATAGACAAATTGCTACAAACACGTAATAACTTAGGTTTTAACAGACTAGTTACGGAATCAATTGTAAAATTATGTCATGAATGTGTCAAGGTCTATTCTCAAAGACTGAAAAGTAATACCGCTTTTGAAATGGCAGTTTTTCTTTACGCAAACGGTTTATTAGCATTTGTGGAGTAGCATTTATTATTAGAGCCTTGCAAAAGCTTTCCCGTTTCCTGTTGAGTTTGCAGTGCAGTTACTGAAAAATTGGAATGGCTCTAAAAGACGAATTCGTTTTATAGAATTTTCTGCTTCATTAACTCTTTATCTAGCAATTAAAATTGTTTTCTTTTACATTAAAATGTGTCCTATTTGTTAAATGTATACTTTATTAAAATCCAAGGAACACATCTATTCCAGCACACGCCATGATATAATTTCGTGAATACATAACCAGATCAGAGTTATAAACAGGATCACGTGTATGTCACAGTATATAGCTTAATCGTAGCCCATTTAAACTGTGTTTTTTTCCATGCTATTTTTATAGTCCACCCAAATGAAAGTAGCTGTAACCGTAGATTATTATAGCTTTCCTAATCAGTCGCTTGTTCCAATTATTAATTTAGATTCATTGCAATCTAACGTTTCCGCATTCTAGTTAGAATAAAATTAGAAGCACGAAGTTGCAGTGTCAGTGCCAGAGAAGCCTGCAATTTAACTACAAAAATGAAACTTTCATCTGATAATGCTCAAATTAATCAAATCCCAAATGTGAAACACGATCGGACTATAAGTGCTATATCTGCACACTATGAAGTGATTCACCTGGAAAACAGTTATACATTCTGTTTTAAGACTGAGGAACTACAGAATATATTTTACTGGTGCAGGTCGCAGCTGAAATATTTAAGTAAAATGTAATTTTTTAGGTAGCGAGATATGTACAACAATATTTTTTACAAACTGATAAGAAAGAACTACATAATCATATGCTTAGCTATTCAACACCGAAATATTTGAAGAATTATGTAGCAAAAGTGAGCAACAGAGATTATGTACAGTTTTTGTCCCGAGATATTCAAAATATTAAACTTTTGATTCTATTTTCAAATTGTCAAAATCCAAAAAGTGCTATTTTTCGGAAATTGTAGTACATTAAAGTATTAAGAACGGTAAGGTTATTTTACTGATCGAAGACAATTGTTGTCTGAAATCGGTAATTCCTTAACGCCCGTGATGCTTATGACGTTTTTTGTACGATAGAAATGTATTTTATTTGAAATCGGCATTAAAGTTCTTCGAAATCGTCATTAAAATGCAAGAAATCGGCAGTAAAGTAATCCATTGTTTTAGGACTTTTTTGTAGGTGGCGAGGCGACAGATAAACGTCAACTGACGTTAACATAACCTACAAATGTTGGTTAAAATGTTATAGTTTCACGATTTCTCGATTTCAAATAAAACATAATGTACTCCTCGGCACTGAAGTTCATTTTTATCCCTCATACGGTTTATTTGCCTTGGACCTACGGGCCTCGGCAACTAAATCCACATTCGTGATAAAAAGTTAAACTTCAGTGCCTTGGTATACAATAGTAGTTAGTATACCAAGGCACTGAAGTTTAGCTTTTTATCACGTAGGGCCAAGGCAAATAAACCACACGTTCTTCAAACGTCAGTAAAATGTGACATTATAACACAGAATAATATGTTGGCGGAGCTGTAAGTCTATGTCAAATTGGAGGTTAGCAGGTTAGGTTTTGCGCCAGTCTGTGTCAAAATTGACGCAAAACCTAACCTGCTAACCTCGAATTTTTACTTACCGTTCTAGAACGGTAAACATAACTTACTGATTTGGCACCAAACGCGGTAACTAAGTAAAATTGTTCTATCGTACAAAAAGTAATATTTTAATGATTTTTTAGCGTTTGTTAGTTTTAGCTAACTGAACAGCCTCCAGCCAAAAAACCACTCTTTCTTGATATATTTTTTTAATTCTTTAAAATTTCAAATAGTAAGCATTAAATTTTTTGGGGTGAAAACTTTTAATATTATAATTGGAGAAAACAATAGAATATGTGAATTATTCCTTTAGATTTTTTATTATTTACCGAAAAGTAGTATGTTTGCATAATTTTTACGTTTTTTATGCAAGGTGCTTTTTAGGAGAACTATTTTCAATTATAATTAATATCTATTTAAATGGCTTTTAAAAACTCTAATCTAGCACTGTTAATGAATTACATCTAAAAAAATCCTATAAATGTTTTATATCTACTCCAGTGGGATAAGTAACTCATTACGTCCCTCACTTGACACTATTTCCATTAGGTAATGATATTATTACACCAATCAGTTATGCAATGGCTTCATTACCTAACTGAGTGGTGTAATAGCTGCATTACCTAACTGAAATAGTGTCAAATGAATGACATAATGACATTTGCCTACTAAAATATTTTTGAAAATGACAGATCTGACATTTCTCTTAATGCACTTTTCTCAAGTGTAGGCAGTTGTAGGTAAAATTTTGTACAGTACATATGCGATAATGCATCATTAATGTACTTGTGTGCTAACATAACTCGTGCTATGCACATCCGGGACCAACTATTTCTGTGGCAGCCGTACCACAAGGCGCCGGTAGAAGCAGCGGTGGAACTCCCATCCAAGTTCTGACCAGAAAGAGCGTTGCTTAACTCTACTGATGATCGAACGTGGAGGCTTGTTCAAGCTACACCACCCGGGACCTAAATAAGTAGGTTAGAAGACGTCATAGGATCTAAATTATGAAGAAAACATGCATATTTCTGTCCTAACAAATCTTGTGCCGACTATCGACCACATAACTACATTACGAATAATAATCGAACAATAGCAGAAATGAAGATCACCACTGTAACTCATATTTATCGACTTCACAAGAACCTTCGATTCATTAAAGCATTGAACCATACAGCTGTGCAGAACATTTTAGAAAACAGGAATCTCGCTAACAATCATTATCATTATAAAAGCACTCTACCAAAACGCGAGAAGTAAGGCATTCCACAGAGGAAAATACAGTCACCAAATAACAATCAAAGTAGGGTAAAACGGGGTGCCCGTTATCACCTCTGTAACTGGGTAATGAGGACTGCGAGGTTTACAGAGATTGGTGTAATAAAACAATGTCTTCTATCTCATATCTAGTCATACATGCAAATGAAGTTAAACAAAATTACAGAACGGTGCAGTTAAGTATGTATATAAAATATAAAGGTACTTACATTAAATACAGACCTTATAGTGGGTGTTCATTTAAATTTGACGCCGCAGTCGGCGCTGAAAAGTTCATTGTGAACATATCACAAAGCGTACCTAGCCTTACTTTCATAAACAGATTTAACAACAAGAAATCATTCAAATGAAAACCTTTCAAACTAACTTTAAAACGCTACATCTCCATCAAATGGTAATAACTTAACTGTAATTTATTGCAATAAAGAAAAACGCATTCATAACAAATTATTAAAATGTTCACCGCCTTCACCGATGCACGCTCGAACTCTTCGAACAATTCCATTGCTGACATTTATTAACATATTCGGATTGTTATTAATTTCATCAATTTTCTCCAATATTTTGTGCCGCAGTTCATTTAGGTCATGTATTGGTTGCTGGGAAATGGGAGTTCTTTAAATACGGCCACAGAAAGCTATCGCATGGCGTGATGTCGCAAGATCTGGCAGGAGAAGGTATTGGTGTGTTTCGACTAATGATCCGTCTGTCGCAAAATTCTCGTATCATATTTAAGGTATCATGCGTTGTGTGCGCAGCTTTAGGAAAAAGTCAAACCTGAGTTCATCGTTATGAAGCTCTTCGAAAAAAGGACGTAAAAGCTTTTCTCGATACCTTTCTGCAGTTAAAGTTTATCTTTTTTTAAAAAGTATGACCCAATTATTCTACGGCTTGAAATAGCAGCCCACACTCCTACTTTTTGAGGATGAAGAGGTGTCTTTACCATAAAACTAGGCTTCTCCGAACTCCACCAACGCATGTTTTGAGAATTAATGTATGTAAAAAAGGGGTGTAATAGTTCTAATGGGCATATAAAATAAAAACAAACTCATTATGAGTATACTAAATGTTCAAAATGACCTCCACCAACTTCTATGCATTTCTGGCAGCGCGTCACAATGGTTTCTTGCACACGATTTAGCATTTAGTCGTTATTCTTTAAAATTATTTTCTATGCGTTCTATTAATTCGTGTCGAGTGTCCACACTTCCGATTTCAGATAGTTTCAAATATGAAAATCCAAAAATGTAATAACTGGCGAGTGAGGTTGTCATTGAACAGGTCCATCACGGCCAATCCGATGTTGGTTGTAATGGATGTTTAACCAGGCTCTCGCCAATCTGCCACAATAAGCTGGAGCACCATTTAACTGAAACTTTTCATGTTGATGATCATAAATAGGGACATTATTGTTTTATTACTTCCTTTTACAATAAAAAAATTATTGAATTCACCTCAAAAATTCGAGATTGGGTATTCAACAGATCATCACGTTTTAGAGTCTCCTGAACAAAAAGTGTGTCTGTGTGTGTGTGTCTGTGTGTGTGGCTGCGTGTGTGGCTGTGTGTGAACAGAATATCTCAAAAACGAAAAGAGATATGACGTTGAAATTTCATATATAAGTTTTGTGTACTATCTAGATGCGACAGCAAGCTTTTCAAAAAATCGCATAACCGGAAGTATGGAGTTTATACTTGTGATTTTTCATTTTTTTCGATTTTAGTCAAAAAGGGCTCTAACGATTTATTTCAAACTTTCCGTTTTTATTACATTTTTAAGTATTGATGTGAGATAGGTGATTTTCCAGATGAATGCCTCTATAATGAGTTTCTTTTGTTTTTTTTTTATTTTTTTTATTAACTATTTTAAATAGAACACCCGGTATATTATTACATTTTTGAATTCAGCTCAAAATTTTAGAGAAAATTTGTCTGTTACACTAACGCTCTATTTTGTACGGTTTCTGTAGGATTTATAATTTTAGAAAATGTTTGACGAATGCTTAAAAATTAAAAATAAAATGTTTGGCTAGTTTAAGATCACCGTAAAAAGAAGTTTCGTGTGTGTGTATCACACCAGATTTTTTTAGATATTATTTTAATATTAAGCCACCTAGGTGGTTGCGTAGGTTACCAGTCTGCTTAGCAGCCAGGTGCGTTGTCGCAGCTTATATCGTTTAATTTTCTTAAATCGTATATAAACCGTTCAATAGTTATTTTCCCGATAGGAGGCCATATTAGGGTGATGAATCTCACCCTGTAAATATGCTGTCAGTCATTAACAAAAGTTAGGTTATGACCATTTTATACAAAATAATAATTTTATGTTAATGTCAAAACGTGGTTGCCAGATTTGGTTTTGGATTTTGTGCCACTTTTATTATTGGTTAAGATAAATTTAATGAAAGACAACTTGCTGATTCTGAATACGTTTCATACTTTGTTGAGTAGGCATAATGGTATAATGAAAGTCGTTTTTTTATTGTAATTATAAATTGTATACAAAAATATTTGAATATTACAATTTATGTATTTTTTTTCAGTATAAATAAGTAAAGCTTTTACAAGCCACTTTAGGCCCATTGCATAACAATCTGTCTCCATTGTCCCTTATTCATGATTTTATTTCTCCAGTCTTCTATTCCTTTCCTTACTATGTCTTCCATTACTGCCTCCTTCCACCTATTCCTTGGTCGCCCTCTTCCTCTAGTTTCTTGCGCTCTGCCTTTCCATACTTACTTACTAGCTTTTCCATCTGACATTCTCCATATATGCCCAAACCATCTTAACCTTGGAGTTTTAATGAAGTCTAATATACTTGGCTCCCCATACTTCTCTTGTATCTCTTCGTTTGTAAGTCTTCTCCAACCATCCTCCGTCCGAGTCCCTTCAAATATTTTTCGCAGCATTTTTCTCTTCCACCTACTTATCAAGTATCATTTTCAAGTCGTGGGCTAAAAGGTTTAATTTCAAAATTGTCCCGCCCAATAATATTTCTAATAGTTCTTTCAGATACCTAAAACAGTACAAAGCCCAAAATTAAACCAACAGTTAAGTTTTATGCATAAGTACTTACGTCCCAAATGTTACTAAGCCAGGCAAAGATTTCAGTTTCACTGAGGTCTGGCCTGTCGGCTTTATAATGCCTGTAGGTCTTTGTAATTTGTAGTTTTGTGTCACCTTTAATGACTTTCGGCATATTTGCTTTAGTATTACCATTTGTTGATAGATAGGTATCCATGACGCCGATGTCCATAAATATTATGCCTATAGTTCATTCAAATTCAAGATAGAGCAAAATCTGCAACCAAAGTTACAAATATCAACAGTCAGTTGATTACTAATTTGATTTTATTAAAATGTAGATGATGGGATGTACGTAGTACCAGGTGACCATAAATGGTTGTGATTTTTTTGTTAGGTTGTCACTGTTTATGTTGGTGGTACTGTAAGTCTAAGTCAAATTCGAAGTGAGCAGGTTAGGTTTTACGCCAGCTTATGCCAAAACTGACGCAAAACCTAACCTGCTAATATCGAATTTGACATAGACTTACAGTGCCACCAACATAAACAGTGCCAACCTAAGAAAACAAATCACAACCATTTATGGTCACCCGGTATAATATAGAGGTTATAGTTTTTGGCAAATTTGCAAAGCTTGAAATTGGAAAATTGTGCGATGTCTACCTAAATGAAATCTGCTGAATGTGATCTGAGAATAAATTTACCCCCTAAAAAATGTTGCAAATGACTTCCTTAAGCAAAGATTCATATTAAAAACATGACGCATTGATTTTGACACTCATCAAGACAGCACTAAAGCCATATCTCTCTGATCTAAATTTTAATAAAATCATATTAGTAATCAACTTACTGCTGATTTTTGTAATTTGGGTTGCATATTTTGCTCTATCTTGAATCTGAATGAACTATAGTGGCAAACAAAGTATGAAAGCACTGGTAACATTGCACGTTTAACCTCAAAATGTCAAATCAGACACTTTCATAAGCCTCCTGTACATAACAGCTGATTCTGACAAAGTGTCAGAAAGAGATTCTAGGGAGTTTTAATTTTATTAAATATAAAAACAAAATTCCATGTCTACCTACCGGGAAAATAACTATTGAACGGTTTATAGTTGCTATTTGCCAGCTCTCAAAAAATCACAGCTGTATGTTTGACAGTTAAAAAAATTCGAGGAAATTTAATATATACCCTCTTGACAAACCCTTTATAATTGTATAAAAAATAATATCATCCAGTACAACAGCATACTTGACACAAAATGTAATTCTGCAAGACACTGTCCTCACAAGCAAGGGATTTTAATAAATAATTTTTGTTAAAATTGCAGAAGTTCAAAGTTTTAAAATTTCTGGTTATAGATTTTTTCTACGATCGTGTCAAAATGACAACTATTTGCACAGTTTCTAGTGTCAAAAGTGACGTTTGTAGCACTCTTAATATTAGCTCCCGAATTAGGTCTTTTTTGCACGTTACCATTGGTGGCGTGTTTTAATACTATATTAAAACACGCTCTGCCGTAAATTTGAATGTCAACATAATGTGACGGAAAAAGTGTCACTGAACTAAGTTTTTATATTTCTGTTACTATCGTAGAAAAACTAGCTTATGATACACGTGTATAAATGCCATTAAATCACTAGCGATGTTAAAAGCACTCCGCTTCGCGTCGTACTCTTAAACTGGTCGCACGTGCTTTAAAGGCGTACTTATACACTGGTATCATAATATACTATTAAGATTTTGTTGTTCATAATTTGAATGAATAAATGATTAGGTGAAATGCAACATTATCATAGTAAACTTGAAATACATTTATTGGATGATATCAATGGTTATGATTATAGATACACAAAACAAAGACAGCAAATTTGTTATCTTTTATTTCTGTTACAGTTGCAATAAAAATATCTATCGGAGCCATTTTGACATTAAAAACAATACATTTTAAAAGTAACAATAAATAGTTTTATTAAAACCTTAATTATAATGTCGTAGCAGTAACAAATTTATCTCATAACGAGTAGAATAACCATTAGTACTGAGTATAAAATTCCTGTTCAGTCTAAATTTGAAATTAAACTGTTTATATTTCTTACGTCCCGCCATCTTTCAATGCTATATGTATCATAATCATTCTGATTTTTTTAACTGAAATTAATTCTGATCCATAATAATTCAATAGTTCTAGTTTGAAGAAATTAAACAAACACTCTTAATAAATATTTATTTATAACAGAAACGGCAGCCGTTGAATTATTGCAGTATAAAAATATTATTATATTCTAGTAGTACTTGGTACAAAGATGACGTGTTTCAAAGTGTGCTAACTCAAAAATAGGTGAAGGTCCATTTATTCTACAAATGCAAAAATTAAGCATATTTTTGAAAAATTACAGTAATACAAAAGAAATATCTTGAAATTACATATGGCGAGTGTTCCCGAAACCCCCGTGCCCTGATTGAGAAGCGCCCTTGTTGTAGCCCATCTGAAGGCCGAGGTGGCCTTCCGACGCCCGCAGTTGGTCATCGGTGAATGCCCTTTCGTTTTTGTCCGCCATTTTGGGTCCCAAGGAGGGTCCTTTGTACTCTGGATGTTTTTGAGTCAAGCGAGCTAAGGCATACAAGCTCAAGGTAACCTAGAAAATGAGTTGTGAGTATGGAGGACTAGATAAAAACCACAACACTAACTTGTGGGACGTTGCGTCGTTCAAAAAGGTCAGCTGTTTGGAAGATCTCTTCTTGTGGCACCCCATAGGCTTTCGCCGCCTTCTGGAAACGCTCGACGTTTTCCATCAACTGGAAGTTTGTGCCTTTGCTCTGAATCTTCTTGATGCAGCCTGGAGTAAGCTTGTTCATGAGGTTGCAGAGAACGATACCGTCGCGAAGGATGTCCTCATATTCGCCTTTGGGCACGGGTTCTCCCAGTACTTGGTAGATCCAGTTAAGGACTTCGGCTTCTTGATCCTTGTTGCGGGGCTAATGAGTAGAAGACTTTTAATAAAAGGCCTTATACTATAGTACTAAACTACACGACATTGGCCATTTCCTCTGACTTTTTAATTTGTTTACATAAGGCGTTAACAGAGCCAACATCATTTATTTAAAATACAGTTGTAGTACAACTCTAAATTTTGGAATAAACAAGAAACTTTGTTTATGTTGGCAACATTACTAGAACACCTGGTGACCTTTCGTATTTCCAAAGGAATTAGGTAAACTCACAGAAATTGAGTATGAGTTGGGACACCTGAACCATAAAAATTAAATAATTCGAATTCAATTCTGCTAAACTCAATTTGTTAAGCCGCGGAAAAATTGTTGGCGCCTTGGTCGTCATAAAATGTTGGAGAGGAAATGTCTGTCATTTCCCGAAATAATTCCGGCTGTACGGCAACTGTCTATTTTTACGATTGGGTGGATGTTTCGCCGAAATTTATGCCTTTCGGTGCATTACCATTTGCTCCAGATTTGAAGGATTAACAAACTGCAGTAGCTCAGTGCAACACAACGCTGCACTTTCGACGATGTCGAAACTGGTGCATCGTTAACACGCCGTTGGGCATTAAAATGGTAACTCTTTACGGATATGGTTTTGACGTACAAATCTACGCGTACAAGAACGAATCACTCGCACTTATGCAATATTTTTAGAAATCATTTGATCACTCCTGGCTTTCGTAATTTCACAAATGTTTGATTAGCAGTTGCTGCTGCGTTACGTCGATGTTAAATTTAGTAAGTTGTTTACACAACTCTCAACTTCGTACTTCAAAGGTGGTTAAGGACAACTTTCGTTAAAACAACTAAAAAACTACTGCATGGAGCTTAGTATTGACAACAAGTACCGCCCACGTAGTTGCATTAAAGGTGCATAAAATGAGTAGAAAATTTAAAATATTATGATGCAACTTACCGCCATGGCTGAAGAGCGTCTGTTTTGAGCGTCGCGACGATACTGATGCCTTGCTGGCCGACGTTTGAGATATAAGGGGCCCTAGAGCGGAGGCGGCGATGCACACTTGTTGGTATGCTATCAGCATTATATGGAGCAAAAGGTTTATTCGGACATAGATATTGTCCAAAATCAAAGCAACAGTGGTACGATACAATATTTGGAATGCTTCTCAAAAATTATAACTGCAATTGGTCTTGCTATGAGTATTAAGTTGACTTAATTGAGAAATGATATACTGCTCCCAGAATAGACGGCGTCAAACCATTCGAATTTGACTCGGATTTCTAGAAGCAGACAACACAAATAGGAATTACCAAAGAACGCCAAATATTCATTTGTAGTCAGTTATATATTTATTTGTTACAATTACATTGGTGGCTTTAAATTTATCTTCTTAAATAAAGCTATTGTATTTTAAGATTCAGAATGTATTTGTGGCCAATAATAATAATAAAGAGGCTTCATTATATTAAAATCATGTTGCCAGTTCTCACAACAATGTTACACGTCTTATTATGACACTAATTTAACAGAGTAATTTGTCTAAACCTTTGACACGCCCATGTGTTACATGTACAAGCATATTTTGACAGACTTTTGGAATCGTTAATGTAGCTTCTCTGACCAAATAACTGCAAATTAGGTAAAGCCATACAAATTATTTTACAATTAATTAGTGAACTGAATGGTCTATCTATAACAATGCCATTTTTAGTTTTTGAAAATACCTGTGATGGCATTAATGAAAGATTAGTTAAAATACTTTGGAAACAAAAAACGCATGAAAAGTTTAGGTTGAAGATTAACGCAACAATATCTGAATAGTAGGTAACGTTCTTCCATTCATAATTAACGAGAATGATCTTTGTAAGCAGAGAATAATGGTTTCAAAAATTAAACTAAAAAGAAGGGAACTCTTATTAGCCCATAATATTCGCTTTTATAATACCATTTGGTGATTTCTTAAACTTACATTTAATACAATCCCCTTTCCACTTTCTTGTTAATCATATTTCCATTCATATTAGCATTAGAAAAGTCTTAATCAAGGGATATCCATGAAAAAATCCACGATATGCTAAAAATCAAACTTTTCCAAACTTCAAAATTACATTGGTCGGATTTATAAACCCATTGATGTCCACGACCAATTTAGCATCAGCTATATCCGAAGCTTTTGTACGTTTTCCTGTCGATTCTTAATGGGGCGTCGCAGCTGTAACCCACTTGTTAGTAAGCATTAAAAATAAACAACAGTGATTGATGCCAAGTTCACCTAAACGCACGTGTTACGTCACGTTCGCAAACAAAATGCACTTCTAAACAAGGCAGCTGCTGAAATTTCGAAAGGACACGCAACATCAAATTGGCACTGCTGAAAGCTCCTTGCAAAACTTTGATTGTGTAGACTAGTTGACAAACGGTTCCACTCAGTTTTGTGACATTAAGATGGGAGTGTTTGCTATAATGTTGCCCAACCGCCTCTTTGAAGCCAGTTTTCGTTATGCAGGCACAACTATCAGCTTTATATAAAAAATGAGACTTTGTAATTGCTTTTACTTGTTACTCACTGACATAAAATTTCTATTTTTATATTTACACTGGTTGCCCAAGTATTGCAGAACATCTAGTAGGTCATCCATCTACCGTGTTTCTTTTCAATTGTTAAGTTTCTTTCAAGTAATAAAACAAACACATACATTTTACTATTACTAAGTAGAAAGGCGCTCTAAATTTCTATCGTTCATATATTTACAGCGAAAAATTAAAAATATGGGTCAGAATGGAGCTTCTGTCCATTCACATTATCTATTTGACTCCTATTCGAATAAACTTCGCCAGTTAGGTAAACAAAGCATAACTTCTTCCCATTCAGTGTTTTCAGAATTCTAGGAATAAATATTTTTGTTGGAAAACAACTAAATATTTCCGGTCCGAAATCGACGCTTAACTTGGCCAAAACATTTACTTTATAGTCTTTATGCTTAACTAGATTTTATTAAATACATGTTTTTATAGGTAGCTGGCAAGCGCGACCCAGAACAAGAGCGCGAAGCTCAAGCATGGATTGAACAAGTCACAGGTCAGCGATTCCACCCTGGACACAACTACGAAGAGAACCTTCGTAGTGGTATTCTGCTATGTCTGCTAATGAACCGCTTGGCGCCAGGCATCATCCAGAAAATTAATACTTCTGGTGGCGACTACAAGATGATGGACAACCTCAACCAGTAAGTTGGATGCAATACATTTTGCTATAGTCTGTTCAGTAAACAAAAAAACACAAAGTGACTTTTGATTTCCAAAATTTCTCTGTCTAGGAATGTACTTACAAAAAGTTACTAAAACAAATATGTTAAACGTGTGACATTTAATTAGCATCTGTCATAACTGCTTTTATGGATGTTAAACAAATACTGTGTTGGATACTATTGACGTAGCGTTTATTAATCGGTATTTTTATTACATTTTATATAAGTTCAAGCGAGAATTTCCAGAAAAATATCTACTTTGACACTGAAATAATGAGAAATATTAATTGTCATTGATTGTCATTTTTAAATTCATACCCACCTTTATGCAGGTGTGGAAACCTTTGCAAACCACAATACAGAATCCTTAGAACAAAAATTGTATAAATATGCCAACTTCCGAAAAAATTAAAATGCTTTTGTGTTTACTGAATGGCCTATATACTTGTAAATTTGTATCCATGGCTGTGCGATGAAGAAGGATCTTCGATCTAAGCGTAGCAATACCTGATGTACTAAGCTTTCTTTCTTCTTTGTCCGCTCGTAGATATTCACTCATCTCCTATCCTTTTCCATGCACCCTGGTCCTGCACTAGTTGTAGCTAGAGTTCCTAAATATTATAGGAGTTGAGACAAATCGGGAATAGATGCTGATTGGTTGTGATCCAATGCGCATGCGCAGTTTTGTCTGAAATTGCGCCAAATTTAAGTCCTATAGTTACTGTAGAAACCAGTTCTGAGAATGTCATATTTGACAAATTTTTATTTGACTTTAGATCTAACACTGATTGATGCAAATGTATTAATATGTGTTCCATTTCTACCTGACAATAGTTCTTTAAATAGCATATCTTGCAGAGTTGTAAGTATGCATCGAGAGATAAAAAAAAACTGGTCCACAGCACACTGAGGACCAGTTTTTTGGATCTCTCGATATATGGAATTTACTTAAAAAATAGTTACCTAAATAATTATTCTTCTACAGTTTTTTAAATACGGGTTGTTGCATTTTTCGCTTCAAAAGTAGATTCGAACGGGGCTTTATATCCATTGACACAAATACCCAAAAACGAGCAGCAAAGAGCTGAATAGTTGAAAAATATAAACTGGACACTCACAAGTAAAACCAGACTCGGTGGGAAAAAGTGCGTCTGGGTGGCAAACGAAAACTAAAGTCCAATGCTGTACCTACTTCGTTTACATTGTCTCAACTCTGTCTCAAAGATTACTTATACAGGATTCGTAGTAGATACCTACCAGAGTAGTTTTCATAAACGCTTTAAATTAACCTTTTTTGACATTGTCAAAGTGATAAGTAATTAAATTCATAGGTGACACATACTAAGAAAGACAACTCTGTCCTTGTATGCTATCATTTATTTTTGGAACAGTAATGGCTGCTGACATTTGCGTTGTAGCCAGTGTGTTCTAACTTTCTTTTTAACTTTATGAAGATATAATAGACAAACGCACTTATTTCAGCAGTTTGTTTTTTGTATTAATCATATAATATACGAGGATAGAACCAGAAAGAAAGTACAACTATTAGTGTCTCCGTAAATGCAGTACATAGAAGCAAACAGTTTCAGTATGTTATACAGGCAGTGTAGGTCTATGAACACAACCATGGCATTTTGTTTTTGTTTATAAGTTGTGAAATAGCCAGCAATTAAAATGGCACGTACGCTGGAGTAACACTCGAAAGTAAAATTCGTTTTGTTGGTGGAATACTGTTCATCAGAAATTAGTACTAACAGCGATCGGTATTGTCAAACCTTAAAAAAGACGATGACAAACAATAGACGTGAAAGATTGTCTACTGGCATTATTCTCTTTCACGATGGAGCAAAGTCGCATATATCAATGCAGACGACCTCTCTTTCGCAACAATTTCGCTGGTAAATTTTACTTCATCCACCTCACAGTCCGGACCTCGCTCTCTTAGCCTACCATGTGTTTGTATCTTTTAAAACTGCTCTTATTGCCATATGGTTTGAAAACGATGAACAACTTAGGAAAGCAAAAACTTTTTTTTCAATGCACTTGAGCTAGGTTTTTACTAAGATAGAATCTTTAAATTGTTGAACTGCCGGGACAAATGTTATCGTACCGGGTAAGTACATAAAAATACCGTAGTTGTATATTTTTCTATATATTTTCTATTTGGTCCTATATTCGTATATACAAAGGTCATCACAGAAACTACAGAGGCTAACAAAGACACTATAAAATTAAATCAAAACTGTCAACAGGAAAAGTAAAGAAGCAGATTAAAAAAGTAAATTCCAAAGAAGTCCCAGAAATTACAAAAAAATAAAGTTTTCCAGCACCGGAAAAGATGAAAAACTGCTGATCTCCTGGCGAAGACTATATAGCCAAAGAAAAGACACCGTATGGCGGGCAATACCTACTAAAAACCATGGAAGTGCTTCTTAATCGATGCCTAAAAAAAATTCTTTAAATGGAAAAATAGTAAGACAATCCTAATATATAAAAAAGGTGACGCCGCCAATATAGGCAATTAACGACCAATATGTTTACTATCACATTTGTAAAAATGCTGACAAAATGAATTACCACCCGATAAACAAATTAACTGGATTACTACCAGCTAGCAGAATAGGCACGGTTTCGATAAGGGTTCAGTAGCGTTGATCACCAGCAAACAATGCGGAACTTTATAGAAGAAATGCGAAGAATATAACATCCAACTGTATCTAGCTTTCATAGACTTTCGTCGAACTTTTGATACAGTCGAACTCTGGGCAATGTTTAAGGTACAGGACGATGTAAGAATAGACCCCCAATGTACAGTTAGCGAATATGGATACATAAGACATCTTCCTAAATTAGGCAAAAATAGCAGAAATAGAAATAATAGGAGAATCATACTAATACCATCGGTGGTCGTGACTCCTGTGAAAGAGCATTCTTCCTTAATTCAAAGAGTTAGGCTAACACCACCTAAAGAATAAAACCGCAGGTCGCCGGCGTGACGTACAGCACAGAAAGCCGAACGTTCGTCAGTTAAATCACATAGGCGCAGAGTGTTTAGATGTGTTGATAACTTTAAAAAATTAGGGCTTCCTGTAGAAACGGGGTTACCAGTGGTCATCTGAGCCCATAGTCATAACCCATTCGTCGTTTTTTTCTTGTAATGAAAAACGAAGGTTGAAATAAAAAACCATAATTTTGAATACTAAACTCTAGTATACATAGGTAGCTCAATATTAATCCCAAAATTTAATTGTCACTTTTGAATGAAAGTAATACGACATAAAAAATTTTGCTCAATGGATTATTATTCATTTTACTACAATAATTGTACAAACAATTATAATTTCCGCTTTAATTTCCGCGATATGATATTGGCATTCAATAAAATGAACTAAATATCCCTCTTCTATGAGAAATTTTAAGACCAGCTGCGGCATTTCATTTGTTATGAACATTTAAAAAAGCGTTCTTCACAATATTCAAGTAATTAATTGAACATAACATAATTAAACAAAACAAAACAAAATGTCACTAGCACATTATGTGGACACAAGAATCAATAGTACCTTTAGATATTTCAATGCTCAATCCAATATTTAATATTTATTTTAATTTAAAAGTTTGTATAGCTAACTTGACATGTTGCTTTTCTAAATTGGTGGGCTACAAAGTTTTTACGGTTAGAGAATAACGAAATTTAAGTAACTTACGTTGTGGTCACATTCCTAGAATTTCTAACAACTAAATAGCGAAAATCGAGATACCTTATTACTATGACAATTCCAGCGGTGTACATCACGGACATCTAATTGTATCCTGTCATCTATCAAGCAAACGGTTAAGTGAACAACCAAAATCGGCACTAAAAAAGTTTAAAAAACCTAATACGATTCGACAACTTTTCAAGTCAAATTTAAGACCTTAAAAACGTCTAAAATGTCATTTTTAAGACCTTAAAAACGTCTAAAATGTCATTTTTAAGACCTTTATTTTTCAAATTTTTTTCCGGGGGAGGACCCCCGGAACCCCCCTTGGGCTCGGGGGGTGGCCCCCCAAATCCCCCCCCCTGGCAGTTCCGGCACCCCTATTTCTAGAAATCGAGCACTGTGAACAACTATAGTAATTATGACTTTCACACTTATCAAAACTTTAAAGATCGTACAGGTACACTTGCTTTCAAAACTTTCGCGTACACCTATTTTTCGCTGTGTTAAATCAGGGTTGTAATTAATCAACTCTGTCATTTAAATTTTTGAAAAGTCAAAATGCTCGACTGACAGAGCACATGCTGTCAATGTCATCTTTAACGTAATCTCAAAATTACCCGTTCACACAGCTAAAATTTTGCAAAATCGTTGTTACTTGATTTTGAATGTGTACGCGAAAGTTTTGAAAGCAAGTGTACTTTCAATTTTTGGGATCTTATTTTCTCCAAGATTTGCCATTCTTAAATTTACAACTGTTCAGTAACTTGACAGTTCGAAGCCTATTGATATTATACATATTATAATAAAAATTGCTCCACTACTGAGTTTATATTAAATTTCCTAATAAACAATCATAATCAGTTTTAATGAATGTATAGAGAACTTTATGGGTTAATTTTGAGGTAGGCGATATGTGCCTCGACACACAGGAATTGAACATTTATTCCCATGATGAAAATATTAAAGTGGGTTGGTTACGGTGTTTGTTAGAAATTACACACACGAATAACTCCACCACTTTTAATATTCTTTATTTAACGCAACGGATTACAGACATAAAATTAAATGTGCGGATTAGCTTTTTATATTACTACAAGTGCAGAGCGAATAGGTCTGTTTAATCAGGCATACGTATGGGCGGTTGTGGATCTGACACTTGGCCCGTGGAAACATTCAAAGCAAATGTTCCACTAAGTATGAGATTGATATCAAACGCATCGAGGATTTGACTCTTTGCGTGTCTGTTTAACCAAAGTGGTTTAACAGGCGAAGACCTGATATGCAATGCCCTTCTTCAACCCCATCGCTCTGGTTTATATACCCATGTTACACAATTTACACAATATACAAAAAGGATTTTCTATTCTAGTGACAACAATGGTATTGTATCTATTGGGCAAAAGGGTCGACACACTTTCACTAGCGCGCACAAGGGTTGGAGTTTTATGATGCACCCACTGGACATTCACTTTCGATTTTTGAAGCTGCAGTTTTACTGCCGTATTGTTCGTCCACTTTCGCTTCTTATTTAGGAAAGTGTTCGTCAGATTTGAGCATTCCTTTTCGCTTTTGTTTGCAGGAACTCGTGGACGTTTACAGAGTTTCTCTCTTTTGTATTCCGTCGTACAAATCACTTTTTGACATTAGTCGTTTTTACCCCTTTAGCTCGAAAGTTTTCAAATGGCACTTAAGCTAACTGCTCGCACTTCAAGAATTTTTATTGCACGCACTGTTTAATTTTATGGGCGAGTTTCCTTTCTTTGGAATTCTTACGCTAACTGTTGACAACGAGTTATTGCGATTTATGGCTTCACTACATGACCCCCTTACCAGTGGTTAAGCCACGAGATTATGCTGCCCGGAAGTAATCCGGGAAATGTACTCGCCGTCCACTTCTGGTGGTTGTCGTCTGCTTGTTTGTATCGGCGTCTTTGTGCGCCGCGGTGCTGCTTGCAGCTTGCTCCTGCTCTGGCTCAGCTGCAAGATAGGCGGGTTTGAGCCTATCTATCGTGGTCGTCACTGGCTTGCCGCGGATTTCGACGCTGAAGGTTTTTGCTGCTCTGGAAATCACACGGAATGGTCCATTGTAAACAGCTTGCAGGGGCTTGCGCGTCGCATCGTTTCTGACGAACACATGTGTGGAAGTCGCGAGATCCTTGAAGACGAATGCTTTGCGCTGGCCATGATGCTGAGCTGCAGTCGGGCGTACCTTGTCAAAATGCTCTCTGAGCTGGTTTACGAAATCGGCTGCATGTACGTCTTTCGTAGCAGTAAAAAATTCCCCTGGTAGTCGAATGTTTTCGCCGTAGACCATCTCGGCTGAGGTAGCGTTGAGGTCTTCCTTGATGGCTGTGCGAATGCCCAAGAGAACTGCTGGCAGGTGCTCTGTCCATTTGGTGTCTGTGTGGCACTCAATTGCGGCTTTTAGCTGGCGGTGAAATCTTTCTATCATGCCGTTAGCTGCCGGATGGTATGCTGTCGTGTGCATGTGCTGCGATCCCAAAAGGTTGGCTAATTCCTTGAACAGATTGGAGGTGAACTGCCGGCCGCGGTCCGTTGTGATCCGCAGAGGCACTCCAAATCTAGCTATCCAGCTACTGAAGAAGGCTCTGGCCACCGTTTCAGCCGTGATGTCAGGGATTGGTATGGCCCCAGGCCATCGGGAGTAGCGATCGATGCATGTCAGGCAGTACGTATTGCCTAGCGATGAAGGAAGTGGCCCAACAAGGTCGAGATGTACGTGCTCAAACCTGGAGGAGGGCGTGGAGAAGTTTCCCACTGGTGCTGCTACGTGCCTGGTGATCTTCGAGCGCTGACATGGGATGCACGTCTTGCTCCAAAGGCTGCAGTCCTTGCGTATGGAAGGCCATACAAACCTGGAGGAGACGAGCTGCGTCGTGGCTCGAATTCCGGGGTGAGAGAGGTTGTGGAGGGCGTCGAACACCGGGCGTCGGAACTGCTTCGTGACAAAAGGGCGTAGTGTCCCCGTAGTCGAATCGCAGTAGACGTCCGCATCCTGATCTGGGAAGTAGATCTTCTTCAAGTCTAGCACGGCCTCAGGGTGTAGGAATGTCTTCAGCTCGGCATCCGATTCTTGCGCTTTTTCCAGCGCTTTGTAGTTAATTGGGCTGCCTGGAAACGCTGCTGAACAACCTGCAACAGACACACGTGATAATGTATCCGCGGGAATGTTGTCGCTTCCAGCGACATGACGAATATCCGTCGTGAACTGTCCAATAAAGTCCAGGTGACGGAATTGTCTGGGCGAGGCGCGTTCTGGCTTTTGTTGAAACGCGTATATTAATGGCTTGTGGTCGGTGTAGAGCGTGAACTTTCGGCCTTCTACAAAGTAGCGGAAGCGCTTCACAGCCGAATAAGCTGCCAGTAGCTCCCGATCGTAGGCGCTGTATTTCTTCTGGGCAGCGTTTAGCTTTTTGGAGAAAAACGCTAAGGGCTGCCATGCTCCGTCCACATGCTGTTGTAGCACAGCTCCCATGGCGACATCAGATGCATCAACCATTACTGATGTTGGAGCTGCAGGTGCTGGATGTGCCAGGAGGGTAGCGTTTGCTAGTATTGTTTTGGAGCGTGAGAAAGCTTCTTCCGACTCTGGGTTCCATTGGATTTCCGTTTTTGGCTTTACTTTGGGTCCTTGCAGGTGTTTATTCATCGGAGCCAAGACTTCTGCTGCGTTAGGAAGGAACCTTCTGTAGAAGTTCAGCATTCCTAAGAAACGGCGCAGCTCTTTAATTGTCTTGGGCTTGGGCACTTGCTTTATAGCCTCGATGCGGTCTTCTGGGGGTTTAATTCCTTCTTGTGAAATGGAGTACCCAAGGAAGTTGACGCTGGGCTTGCCAAGGTTGCATTTTGCCGAGTTGATCAGTACTCCATACTCGCTGAGCCTGCTGAAAAGTTGGCTGAGGTGCTCCAGGTGCTGTTCCTCTGATGTGGAAGCTACCAGTAGGTCGTCAATGAATGCGTAGCAAAAGTCGAGTCCTCTGGTAACCTCATCTATAAAACGCTGGAACGTCTGGGCAGCATTCTTTAAACCAAAACTCATAAATGGAAATTCGTACATTCCGAATGGAGTTGTAATTGCTGTCTTGCAGATATCGTCGCTGTGGACTGGGATTTGGTTGAAGGCTCTTACCAGATCGATTGTTGAGAAGATCTTGCAACCAAAAAGATTGTGCGCGAAATCCTCGATGTGTGGCACAGGATAGCAATCAGCCAGAGTTCTCGCGTTTAGCGCTCTATAATCTCCGCAAGGACGCCATCCATTGTCTTTCTTGGGCGCTAGATGAAGGGCTGCAGACCAATTACTTTTGGATGGGCGAGCTATTCCTTGATCGAGCATAAACTGGAACTCTTTCTTAGCTGCATGTAACCTATCCGGTGGGAGTCTTCTAGGCCTGCACGTGACAGGAGGTCCAGCTGACGTAATTATTCGATGTGTAGTGGCATGTTTTATTTTCTTAGGCAGAACTGACGGACGCGCGATGTCCGGGAACTTCGCTAGAAGCTTATGGAAAGCCGAGTCGCCGGAAATTGTTTTTATTTGTGGCGATACACACTCCCGCACTACACCGATTGCTTTCAGCTGCGTTACATTGTCTATTAGGCGCTTGTTTCTAATATCAACAAGTAAACCGAAGTGGCTGAGAAAGTCTGCGCCAATTATCGGCTTGTCGATGTCTGCGACGACAAATTTCCACGAAAATGTTCGCCTCAGCTTAAAATCTAAATTTAACACTATATGTCCATATGTACTAATTACCGAGTTGTTTACCGCGCTAAGTTCGTACTCGGTACGCGCACGCGGTCCTTTTATAAATGTTCTCGGCAATACACACAAATCCGCCCCTGTGTCAATAAGAAAAAGCCATTTAGTTGACATATCCGTTAGAAATAGGCGGCGATTATTAGACAAGGAGTCATGTGCCGCGTTTACGAACTCCCCTGATCGTTTTTTTGGTAGTGGCACGGCTGAGTGCATTTCGTTGCATTGTCTTTAAATCGGCGGTGGTACCAACAGATTCGCGACGAAGATTGCGACCTGGAACGGTACCGTTGTGTGCTGTTGCTTCGCGGCTGTTTTTCCCGGCTCATCCGTGCTACTTGCTGGGATAATTCAGCAATTTGCTTGCACAGTTGATTGATTTTTTCGTCGTCGCCGCGAGAAGCAGTGGATGCCACCTGGAACGTCCTGGGGGTGATTTCGGCAATTTTGTCTGCCAAAGTGGACACGGCTTGGAGGTTGCTGCTTGATTGCGTCATCAGGATAGCTTGCATGCTATCTGGAAGTCGCCCGATCCATAATGTGCGTATGAAGTTCTCTGGTACCTCGCCGTCTGCTAAATTCGTGAGATGCCTCAAAAATTGGGACGGTGTGCGATCGCCTATTTCCTCGTGCTCTAGAAGTTGTTTTATCTTCTGCTCGCGAGAAGTGGATAGGCGCTTAATTAGAGCCTGTTTGAGCGTCTCGTACATGTCTTGACGTGGCGGGTTGGTGAGAATGTCTTCGACTTCTTGCGCGTATTTATTGTCTAGATTAGCACTTACGTAATAATATTTGGTGGTATCTCGCGTAATGTTGTTGAGGGCAAACTGTCCTTCTAGTTGTACGAACCACAGTGCAGGTTTTGTTGGCCAAAATGGAGGTACTCTGATGTTAGTCCTGTCGACTGAACTGGTTGTTGATTCGCTGTTGGTAGTGACAGATATGTTGCCTTCTGTTTCCATCGTGAAATGTCGTAGCGGACTTCACTTAATTTTAATTCACTGTTTACCGATTACCCGGTCGCGAACGCGAGTTTTTAATCGTCTAATTTATGCTGTTTTTGCGTAGTTCGTAGTCGAGAATCACCAATTTAGGATGAATTCGAGGTACATAACACTGAGGACTGATTTGTTTATTTTACGATGTTCTTAGTCCGGGGTCACCAATAAGGTGGGTTTACCCGGCGAAAACACTGCTGATATTCGTTATCAGGGGTCACCAATAAAGTGGGTTGGTTACGGTGTTTGTTAGAAATTACACACACGAATAACTCCACCACTTTTAATATTCTTTATTTAACGCAACGGATTACAGACATAAAATTAAATGTGCGGATTAGCTTTTTATATTACTACAAGTGCAGAGCGAATAGGTCTGTTTAATCAGGCATACGTATGGGCGGTTGTGGATCTGACACTTGGCCCGTGGAAACATTCAAAGCAAATGTTCCACTAAGTATGAGATTGATATCAAACGCATCGAGGATTTGACTCTTTGCGTGTCTGTTTAACCAAAGTGGTTTAACAGGCGAAGACCTGATATGCAATGCCCTTCTTCAACCCCATCGCTCTGGTTTATATACCCATGTTACACAATTTACACAATATACAAAAAGGATTTTCTATTCTAGTGACAACAATGGTATTGTATCTATTGGGCAAAAGGGTCGACACACTTTCACTAGCGCGCACAAGGGTTGGAGTTTTATGATGCACCCACTGGACATTCACTTTCGATTTTTGAAGCTGCAGTTTTACTGCCGTATTGTTCGTCCACTTTCGCTTCTTATTTAGGAAAGTGTTCGTCAGATTTGAGCATTCCTTTTCGCTTTTGTTTGCAGGAACTCGTGGACGTTTACAGAGTTTCTCTCTTTTGTATTCCGTCGTACAAATCACTTTTTGACATTAGTCGTTTTTACCCCTTTAGCTCGAAAGTTTTCAAATGGCACTTAAGCTAACTGCTCGCACTTCAAGAATTTTTATTGCACGCACTGTTTAATTTTATGGGCGAGTTTCCTTTCTTTGGAATTCTTACGCTAACTGTTGACAACGAGTTATTGCGATTTATGGCTTCACTACAATATCTATCTACAAGCGCATATACAATTATGGTATACGCTACATTTATTTATTCCCCAACAACTGTTTTAAAACGTAGCAACGCGACATTACGGGACAATGTAGTGACCTGTTTGTAAAGGCGATTTACGTGTTTATCTGCAATAGTAATGGTGAAAAATTCACACAAAAACCAGCAAACACTAGGGAAGGCACTAAGTGATTTGTCTATTAAACATAACTCAATAGTAATTGATAATTTCAAAGCACATTTAACTACGATATATGCACACTTCACGTCAGCAGCGATAACTGGCCTCACATAGCTCACCTCACGAACCCTTGACGTCAGAGAGCGGGGGCCTTGTTTTTAAGATGTTACTGGTTAGGCTGCCCTCCTGTCCTGGCCGCGTCCAACGAGGACTTATAAAACCGCACTTAGTGCGGTAGTAACAGGCTCTTAGCCTATATTAAGAGGCAGTGGTAGAAGAAAAAATAAAAATAACGGGAATAAGGAGACCACGCTGCATTGCTTTTGTCAAGTTGTGGATATTAAAGAGCACCGATATCTCAAATTCCTTGAAACGAGAAGTCTGTGATAGTTGTATACTGCCAGTAAAGAAAAGCTAATGGTGACACAAAGAGTTATGAAGAAAATTATGGTAGGAGTCCACTCACCAAGAGACCAAAACAGGAATATCGATTATTGAGAGAATAGCAACCCTCAAGTGAAATTGGGTGGAAGACGATGCCAGAAAACGGACGAACGAATGATCCAATAGAACCACATACTGCCGACCAAGAATATAAAGAAGAGTCAGCAGGCCACATAAATGATGGGTAAATACCTATCGTATATGCAGGTAACAAATGGTATCAGACGGCACAGAATAGGGAGAGGTGAAAAAACGTAAGAACAATGGTCGAAAAATCGCTAAAGAAGAAGAAAAACAAGTCCCATGTCCAAGACATAGACAGTGTGTCCCCGGATGGACCCAACTGTACCTGTAAAAACTTTAATTTTTAATTTTTCGACAAAAAGAAATGAATATGAAAGGTTTTGCTTGTTCTGAAAAGTTGTTTGCTATTACCAGAATGTCAGTATACTGTACAGGGTGGTCACAAAGTCGGAATATCTAAAATTGAATCACAAATGAAGTACATTTTTTGTTTAAAGGAGAATTAATAAGGCTAAATTAAAAAGTTGTTTCAAATGTTAGGAAGTGTTCAAATACAAAGTTTAAACGTTATATATCGAAGTTGATGACTTACTATCAGTTTGTCTATTTGCTAAACTTGACCAAATTAAATACATAGGTACTAGATTTTTTATGGGGAAGTTTAAAAGAAAAAGTTTATATAGTATTATAACTTACAGACATTAAAACAAAAAATTAGGGAATCAATAGCCAAAACTAATGAAAACACAATTCACAAAGTTTACGAAGAATTTAGAAGAAGAATCGAAAAATGTGTAGCAGAAGGGGGTCTTTGATGCTTGATTTAGTTGTTCTATCATTTCAACTAATATCATTGGTAAAACAGAGATGATTTACATTCTTCGATGCTTATTCACTTGTTTTCTTATGGTAAAGTTATGTTCATTTCTGTTAAGGCAAATCGCTTGTATCTTCTTAGCGAATACCTTTACTTGTTTTAATGTCAATTATGAGGTTTCCATCGATTATTAGAAGTACCTAATAATGCATTTTAAAATATATCCTTTAGTGAAGAGTACCTGAAATCAATGTTAGCTTTATCTATTGATCTTATAAATGCCCATATTTCTAGTAAATCAAATTCTTTAGTCAATAAACACTAAATAGATAACGATATTATGTTCGTTCACTACGTTACTGTTGAAGTAGATGACCTCAGAGTTTCATCCATTATCGTAAGAGGCTTCATTAAGGGTGTAACAAGCAAAAGATCGTTAACGAGTTGCTATGGTGGGCTTCCGTTCTTTTTTATCCCTTGCATTCGCATCTGGTGTGGTAAACACGTTGAGTTAGTTTTGTTTTTCACATGATCAAAGCTTGAAAATATGCAAATGCAAATTTTTTATTTACTGGAATATTTTGAAGAAAACTTGCAGTTGATCGTTCCGGAGTTTCTACACTGCAAATATTAAATTTTTATTTTGAGTATTTTACATGGTTGCAGCATAGATTAATATGAAAATGTGAAGAAATATGACATTGCATATCATATTTCTTCGGTAGAAGAGTTTTTGCAGCTAATTTTGTTGTTTAAATTCAAACGTTACTAATAGTTGTACCTATGTGAACTTATTAGTTGTGTCATTTTATATTGGACATTTTCAATTAAAAATCAATTTAAAGCAACGTTTCGCTATTTAATATAGCTTCTTCAGACATAAAATACATATTGTTTATGACAAGTTAAAATGTTGGGACTAACACAGTTAAAAGGCACATGATTTTTTATCTTTTGTTGTGTTTTTTGTTTTTCTTAAAAGTTTATACATGTTCCAAGTTATAAAAGGGCATGGTGTTATGTTATTGGTATCTGTTTTAATATGATTAAAGAAGGGTGTAATTGGATTTCACAATTTGTTGTTTTTTGTAGTTTGTAATCAATAGGTAAAATTATCCCTTGCGCCTCTAGATACTATCGCCACATCGTCAGCGTAGGCGATGACTTGGTGACTCTTGTACAGCAGGTGTCCACTCCGATTGACTGTCCAGTTGACTGTCATACATATCTTTTTCCAATACTGCATTGAACAATTACGTTGATAAGGATCACCTTGTCTCAGACAGGATGTCACCACAAATTCTTCCGATATTCCCCCCTTGCCATTATGTTACTTGTTGTTCTGTTTAGCGTTATATTCTTATCAATTTTGCAGGCACTTTACAATGTTTCATAGTCTCTATTACTCTGTTTCTCTTTATGGAAATCTATGAATAATATGTTCGCTGGAATTTTGTACTCATAGCTGGTTGTCAACAGTTCGTTCATTGTAAATATCTGGTCTATTGGCCTCCTTTCTGTTCGGTAACCCACTTGGTAGGTACTCACCCATTTAAGGATCCAGTATCGCTTCCAACCTTTTTTTGGTTAGCGTTGCCAATGTTTTACGTATAAGTCAGATCCAGCAAGGATTATCACTTATATTACCATGAGTAGTCAAAGTTATGTCGAATATTTTTGCTGTGGTATCACGAATGTCCATTGCGCTTAGGTTCGATTAGGACGAGTGCGCTAGCACGAGTCCTAATCCCAAGAGCAATGGACATGAGTAGTGATACCACCGCAAAAATATTCTACTTAACTTTGACTAAGAATGGCATTCGAGGGACTATTCAATGAACCAAACTACTTTTTCAAATTAGTTTTCAGTAAATTTAGCAACAAACTACGCAATTTCTATAGTAACAGAACACCAATATTGACTTTTTCTAATAAAAATCACTTTTGTTTAAAATATTCACTATACCACTAGTGAAAATTGTCGATTATTTTCACTAGTGAAAATTGTCAAAAAATATTCACTATACCACTAGTGAAAAGTGTCGATTATTTTCACTAGTGAAAATTGTCAATATAGTTCATTTTTATTGGCTCAAAGACGTAAAATCTTGTATCTTATTGGACAGTTTTTGATAGATGACAAGTGAGTTGAATAGTCCTCTATATTTACTACATTCTGACTTATCCCCATTCTTTGAGATAGGAATTATAGTGGCACTTTCCCAATATTTTGGCATTCACTCTTCTTCCCAGACAGTCTACATTAATTCATGGACTTTTTGTATGAGGTTCTCTCCGGCATACTTCAGGTTCTCCGCCGTTATCCCATTTCTCCCCAGACTTTTATTGTTTTTAAGATTACTGATGATTTATTCGGTTTCTGCTATTGTTGGATTATCATCTTCCTTTACATTTCCATTTAGATTTTC
This sequence comes from Agriotes lineatus, assembly GCA_940337035.1. Lineage (NCBI taxonomy): Eukaryota > Metazoa > Arthropoda > Insecta > Coleoptera > Elateridae > Agriotes > Agriotes lineatus. The sequence goes on along the minus strand of CALNHX010009090.1, from coordinate 5,525 downwards.
TTTAAAATGTACCTTCCACCTGTTCCTAATCCCATTATCGTCCCCTATTAAATTTAATTACTTATCTTTTATGTATATCGCTTGGTGCTTTGTCGACGTTGCTTTTTGTGTTTCTCTATAGAAGTTTTTGATTTTCTTTCTCCTGTAATAATATTCTGCTGCTTTTACTTTTTCTTCATTCTTAGGTCTGTTTTCTGTCTATTAATCGTTTTAACTCTCGTTCTCTGTATTTTGTATGCTTGTATGTCCTCCTCTCGTTTTGTTTGAAGCGATTTCATTCTCAAGTTGTTTCTGGGTTCGGTTTTCCTTACATACTCTCCATCCCACCATTGGTTTTTATTTTTAACTTCTTTGTGGTACTATGTTGTTTGTCGCTGTCTGAATTATTGTCTCCATTTCTTTCCATTTCTCGTCTATATTTTGTTACGTAATATACTATTAAATGACTTTAGAAAATATTGACACATATTTAATATATTATTCTAACAAGGCTAGTAATAAGGAACCAATTCGGTTTTCTGTTTAATTATCTTTAAATATTTTTTGCACTATACATGTTTAAGAATTTATTGTAAAATTATGGAAACGCTGTTACGTAAGATTGTATTTTTCCTATTTTACATATTTTATTTTTCTCGTACATAAAAAATATATAATGCATATTCAACTGCATATTTTCATAGTTTGTTACTGGATATTGCATGCATAGAATGCCTGTTTTTACTACTTATTTTCCAAGCACTGCTCATAATAAACCCTTTTACGATAGTGGAGGAATCGTTGAGTTCTTCTACTACACCAATGAGGATGAAATCTCCATTTATTTTATTCTCCAGCGAACTGCTTCTGGCGTTTAGCACAATTTGTAAAGTTTTTAGCTGGCCACGATATCGTAAATAGAAAAGGAATATGAAGGACTGCGAATAATAAATGATACACAATATTGAATTTCTACTTTCTAGCGCTTAGCACCAAAAGAAAAGTGAAGTAAAGTTACTGTAAATTAGATGTGAAAATTAAAGTTTTATTATAGATACTTGTTAAATAATTGAGTATGTTTTATCAGAAATTTTATCTGGTCATTTTCTAAGTGAAGTACAAAATCTAGAAGATTTATTTTTGGCATTGTTTAGTATATTAATGCTTTGTTCTATTTCATCCAAAAAACACTTGAGCTATTTCCAACGTTATCTATAAATTTAAGCATATTGAACACTTCAATTAACTGGTAGCTATTTATGCATGTACAAAATTCCATAAAAATCAGAGAACCATGAAAGTTACATATGATGTTAGAAAAGCAAATTGATCGCTATATTATCGAATATGCAGGCAGTACGGCTCAGTGGTGTCGCATACCTCACGGCGCTTGTAAAAGTTAAGCTCTAGTCTGCTTGGTCAGTACTTGGATGGGTGAACATCTAGAAAGCGGGCGTAGTGTTCTAGCTTAGACAGGCTCCGCCGAAGTTAAAAAAAACCCTCAGAAGCTCAGTGCGCCCGAAGCCCCAACACTGTATAAACGGTATAAGCGGGGTTACAGATTATGTGTGTATGTATGTATTATCGAATATGACAAATTAATTATTGTGTATTGAATTTTCAATAATGAAATTTTAAAACTGAATTGTATTAAACTTGGAACTTGATATATTTTTCTGCGAATTAGTTGAAGTGACTGGCATTTTCAAATTCTCGGCTGAATAAATTGTTCTGTACCTCTTATCGTAAAGTGAAGATTTAAATTTAGTTTTAATTTTCAAGTTATTACATGTTAATTATTTGAAAAATCTATATTGCAATGTGTGAAATTTATTTTAGTAAAACTAAATAGAAACTGTTGCACGAAAAAACTTACAAACGTATCGGTTAGTGAACGTTAACTTCATTGAAAATCCTTAAACTTCAGGTTATTTCTGAAGTAGAATATTTATACCTCTTCGAAATAAACATGTCACTGGATTAAAATCGGGTAAAAATAACAGATTTAAATATAACGCCGCAACACCACAAGCAAATGGCGACTTTGTGTCTGCCAGAAATTGTAGTTAGGCTATAAACTACATACATAAATTTTATTTTAGCTTCAAACATATGTATCTGTCTAACATAAGATGCTGCAGATCGAGTCTATTTCTTTAAAATTCTGATCAAAGCGCAAATGTGAATATTTTTGATTTTGTAAGTTTCGGCATACCTTATTTTACAGTTCTTAAATATTATGTTCGTTGATTTTTTTATCCACAAATGGTCAAACGCAGTTTGACCTTAGAAAAATGCTGACGTTTCTTTCACCTATAAAATATTCTCCGAATCTCTTTAATCGAACTAGAAAATAGTTGTAATTATTACAAATTCATCAGTATTTTGGAAAACTGTGGCTTTTACTCAGGAAAACAAATAGAAAACAATTCTATTAGATCTGATTATTGGTATGACGAATATACAGGCATTGTAATTTGTGGGCCCTGGTATTATTATGAACAGATTTAACCATAGCACTGCACTGTCACATTTAAAATGAAAAGAAGAAGAAGAAATTGCTTTATGTAAATCCCAATGTGTTCAACAAGGATGAGTGTATTTCCATGTCAAAAGTGGCATTATGCAATACTAATTTTAAATATGACGTGAAGATGCCATCACCATGAACTACAATTGTTTTTTTTCAGGTTCCAGCAAGCTTGTGTGAGGTATGGAGTTCCCGACGTGGATCTTTTCCAAACAACAGATCTGTGGGACTTCAAAAATATTGCCCTCGTAACTCAAACCATCTTCGCCATCGGCCGCACTGCATACCGTCACCCTGAATGGAGGGGTCCCTGGTTGGGTCCACGGCCATCTGAAGAAAACCGCCGTGAATTTTCACAACAGCAACTCCGTGCCGGAGAAGGCATGATCGGCTTGCAAGCCGGTTCCAACAAGGGAGCCACACAATCTGGCCAAAACTTCGGGGCTTCACGAAAAATTATCTTTGGAAAGTAATTTAAGGAAGTCTGCCATATTATTTTACAGTCATTGGTGTAATTAATTAGAGTAATTAGTTTTGGTTTGCATTTAGATAACTAATGTGACGGTAGCAGGGATTAAACTTGTTCTCAGTTGTGAATAGAATTTTATTTTGTTATGATTATATGGTAAATTTCAATTGAAATTAACGAACGAGACTAATTATTATTACGTTCAAAATAAAGACCTTGTAGTACCAGCAGATTGTTTTTATTACCTCCAAGATCAATAACTTTGATTGTTGCAGTCCCTGAAATTAAATCTTACAGAAGGTTGTTCAAATTCGAAACAGTGAAAGTAAATTCCAAAAGTGGAAACTTATTTTTTGTACTTATTGTTCAGGCGAAAATACAATAAAAAATATGTTGCGTAGGTACACTACTCCCAGAACAGATCCCTCGCAGAGGGCTTTGAATCATTTAACTTGTGCCTCACAAGAAATGTTTCAATAATTACAGCTATTTCGGCAGAGTCGTTAGCACAAAAACAATAGACAAAGAAACAAGACAAATATTAACATAAGTAATACCGAATCAAATCAATGGTAACATTCAAAATACGTACACATATACAAGCACAGTTGAACCTTAACAGTGAGAATCTTTTCCGAGATGCTCTCACATAAAGCTTGCTGACCATCTTTCCTGTGCAATGCTTTAAACAATCTTCTTTGAAAAGGTATAAACCAGCGGTTTGCGTGTACATGTCTTCACTTGAGATGTAAATGCATGTATGGGTAATATTTATGTCGTGTAATAGCCTGTGGGTGTACAGTGCTATAAGCTCTAAATATGCCTAGGTTCTTACTGTTTTTATTAGCTTCAATCCTGGTCGATGTTTCATACTAATTAAATATTTCATACATCTGGTTAGGAACACAATAATGAGCAACACTTTAAGGGGGTTACACTGATGTGATAGACTCTCAGGGTCGTTACGAGAAAAAAGTGAAAAACACTAGCTACAGTTTACTAAAAATATACAATATCTTCTTCTTCTTCTATCCTTTGCCCCACGAAGGGGTTTGGTGGTATTATCAGGTAGTTGACACTGTTGTTGCCCTCGCATTGCGATCTTCAGCTAAGTGTATAGCATCGTGCAAAGTATGTCCTGTCAGCACTCCAACTTGGTCAACCCATCTTTTAGGTGATCGACACCTTAATCTCCGTCCCTCAATATTACCTTGTACAATTAAACTCTCCATCGAATTCTTCCTTCGGGATATGTGACCGAAGTATCGAAGGAAAGATTGGCTGACTTTCGTGGACAGTCGGGATTCAATATTAAGTTCTTTTAGTATGGAGAGATTGGTTCGGTGTGCTGTCCACATTTCAAATGCATTAATTCTTTGTATGTCTGCTTTTTTTCAAGGTCCATGTTTCTGCTGCATACATCGCGATAGGGAAGATGAGTGAATGGACGAGCCTTAACTTCGTGGATTTTGTAATAGCTGAGTTTTTCCAGATTTTTGTCAGCTTTGTTGTGGCCGTTCTTGCTATCGCCAAACGTCTTTTGATTTCTTGTCCGCATTCACCGGCATTTGTGATCAGCGAACCAAGATAGTTAAACTTCTCTAGCGTTTCATAACCTGCAACATTTTGAACCTGTGGTTGGTTGTTATGCACACGATCTATTATCATAACTTTTGTTTTATTAACGTTTAGTTTTAGTCCGTATCTCTCGCTAGTGGTTTTCAACCTATCCATTATCTCTTCCAGTTCTTCTTCACACGATGCTATAATAAGTGTATCGTCTGCATACCTAAGATTACTGACCTTCCTCTCCCCTATCGACACTCCACCTCGCCAGCCGTCCAGCACCTTCCGCATGATGTGCTCGCTATATATATTAAATAGAATTGGTGATAAGATGCAACCCTGTCTGACTCCGGCTTTAGTAGAAAATTTATTTGACCTGACTGTATTGATTCTTATGTCGGCTTGATTATTTTCATATAATTCTTGGATCAGTCGTACGAGGTGGTTCGGGGTGCCCATTTCTTTTAGTATGTTCCAAAGACGGTTCCAATTTACACAGTCGAATACATTTGAGTAGTCTACAAAGCAGAGATACATCGTTACACCAAATTCTCGTGCTTTCTCTATCAATTGACTGACGTTTAAGAGCTGTTCTCTAGTGCCTTTGCCTAGTATAAAGCCAGTTTGTTCATCTGATATTTGTGGTAGGAGAAAAACCTTCAGACGGTTATAGAGGATGTTCAGTAGGACTTTACTTGCATGTGGAATTAGCGCAATAGTTCTGTAATTACTGCAGTCTGTAGGAGAACCCTTCTTATACAACGGCACGAATTTTGATGCACACCATTCTTCAGGCCACTTTCCGGTATTCCATATCTCGTTGCAAATTTCGTGTAGTTTTAATATTGCCCATTGCTTTGAGTACTTCTGCGGTTATACCATCACTTTCAGAAGCTTCACCATTCTTTAGACTTTTAATTGCAACTTCAACTTCTGAACGTAAGATACTTGGTTCAATTTTGCCTTCTATATTGATTAAAT
>CALNHX010009089.1:0-53487 GCA_940337035.1 Agriotes lineatus | reverse complement strand
GTTATCAGTGATTTATTACTTTTGGCGCCTTTGTAGGTGGCTATTTGATATCAAGTTGGAAACAAAGACATACCGAATTACTGACGGTGTGACCCAGTGGTCAGTACCAAAACAAAGATACTATGTAATATCAACTGCCTACTTATCATGTTTTTATTCTTTGCAATTTGCAGCAGAGAGCTTTTTTGTTTTACAATTTTTGCCCTTGCAATAATCCACTTTGCATTTCTTGCATAAGTCATTAATACGGTCTCCACTGAGAAGCCGAGAACGCGAGAAGAGCATCACGTTGTTCGTTCTGAGTTCCGAATGAACGGGGACCTCGGGTGTCTGCATGCGTATTTCAATTCCCTTCCGAGGAACGGATCTAACGGAGTTGTTCCACTTGCGGGAATTGGAATGATCGAGTCCTCAAAAGTATCGAAGTTTCCCATCACTATTGCAAATACAGTACGGCACAAAATCTAATTTAGTGACACATATGAAAACTCATTCAGGCGAAAAACCTCATTTTTGTTTTGTTTGTGAATATAAAACTGCCCACAATAATATATTGTGTAACTAGCAGGAAAAGTGATATATTCCTGAACGACTGGAAATGTCAAGCCACAGCACTCACAGGAGGACGGGTGGTCCACTTTTCCGACATACACATACTATTTTTTCTCCTATTGGAATAAACTTAAAAACTAATAAATTATGTTAATGTCTTTGCCAGATTATACATATATGTAATGTTAACATTCCTGACCTCATTTGAGTGGGGGAAGTCGTACATTTCAGCCCGCTACTTGAGCGGGAAGTACATTCCCGACCGCTGAGTAGGTAGGGACACTGGAAATCTCGTTGATCCATTCATGCGCGTCACAACCTGTCGTATCATAATATAATAATTTTTCCAATGATTGTTTAGAATAAAGTGGTTGCGAATAAAATAGTATACAAACCTCGACAGGAAGTTTCCTTAGTCTCGAGATAATAGTTGATTTCGACGCTTCGCGTCTCAATCAGCTAACTAATCTCTCGACAGTAATGAAACACTTCTGTAATATACTATTGCGTCCAGATCCGGAAATGTATTCCCGAACTGTTATTTCTTGTCATCTTAGCAACGAGTTTTTTTTTGCATACTGTTGCTTAGAAACGATGTAGAAATGCTGGAATCGTGCACTTTGTGGCACATAAACATGTCGGAAAAGCATAATTTTTCATCCAATTAGAGAAAAAAGCATTTTAGTCATACATATTAAAACTTATACAGGCAAAAATTCTTATCCTGTTCTGTTTGTGATTTTACAACAGTATACAAACTGATTTAGTCACACATAGGAAATCTCATATAGGTAGTAATCCTTTTGTTGTTCTCTTAGTTAATATAAAACTGTTCAAAAACATAGGTAGTTTAGTTAGGCACTTCAAAACTAATAAAAGTGAACAGCCTTATTGCTGTACTGTCTATAAATTAAGAATGGTATTAAGAGATCATTTAGTTATTCATATAGAAACTTAATAGGAATGAAAAATCTATTCTGCTCCCGTTTGTGAATATAAAACAGCCTCAAAATATAATTTATTTAGTTTGCTGTCTTAACGTGGCTATTTAAGCACTCAAAACAGTGCTTTAATAAGGTTTTTCTATTTTGCGTTTAGAATAACTCCATTCGAGCACCCGAATGACGTCATTTGAGTGGTAGAATAAGTCGCTATGAAATGACGTCATATAACGCAAAATAGTAAACATTTTAATTTTTTAATTTATAAAATGATATAAAGCGGCAAAATATAAAAAATAATATAAAACACTCATTGCAGAAGGTTCTTCAAGCACTCATTTGTTCCTCAACTCGCCGCTACTCTGCTCGTTTCGGAATTTCAAATTCGTGCTTGAATAGATGCATTCTGCAACTTGTATTTTTAATATACTCTTCTTTGCATTGTTCTTTTCATATGAAAAACAGCCTCTTTTATTTCAGACAAATGACAGATTGTCACATTTATGAAATGTTAAAATTTTAAGTTTCCGATTAATTTTATGCAAAGCAGATAAAATCGTGTATGATATGCGTGGCAGTCGACCTTTAGCCTCGTTTCACAAAACATGTCACCTGCCTAAAACACTTCCATTTGGTACTTATATCATAAACAGGTATTAGTTATACATAGAAGATTTCATAAAGGTGAAAAGCCTTAGAGTTGTGCTACTTGTGAATACAGAACTTTACTTTTGATGCACATTCGAAATGACATACAGGAATATAACCTTCTAATTATTGTTTTGTTTCCAATTATAATATCAGGGAAAGAATTTGAAATAGACGATTGAATTCAAAAAATTAGTTAATATGAGGAATTGGTAACTTGTTATACTTATGCTGAAAATCGTACGAGACTAATTAAGAACCAATAGAAAAATTAATTTTAGTATGGTTTCCAAGACAACAAAAAAATGATAATCCTTTTTAAGTTGACTAACCTAACTGAACTTAATAGGCGATAATTTTTTGACATTCACTGTTGTTAATATGTTAGTGGCACTGTAAGTTTGTGTCAAATTCGAAGTTAGCAAGTTAGGTTTTGCGTCAACATATTAACAACTTACTATAGATACATTTTTGATATCACTTGATATTTTATTTTCTAGTAAAATTTAAATTTTACTTTTTACGGTCGTGTTGCTACGATTTTCTTGTTGGATCTACATTCCAGCATTAATTCATGTTCGGTAATTTTTTTAGAGTGCGCAGAAACAACGTATTAATCAGTACGAGCGGTACACGAGGGCCGATTACGTTGTTCTGTACACTCTAAAAAAATTACCGAAAAGAATTAATGCTCTTATGAGATTATAAGTGATAGTACTTCAAGGAAACAAACAACTAACAATAATAAATGGAGAATTGCTAGTCTGCCCAGTTTATTTTGCTCATTTTGCTTTCAAATTAATCAACAGTTACCAATTTATACCCATTTTTACATGAAATATCCAAATCCTTGGACAGTAATTTACAAATTGATGTCATATACCTACTTCACCTTCTTTTTCTGGGTATTTCGCCACCCTACAGAAAGGTTTTAGAGATTATCTTGATGTCATATACACAGATTTTACCTAACCCCTTGATAAGGTCGATGTGCTATTTTGATGTACGAAATTTGTTTTTACCAATACTAGCTTCACGTTATTATGCTTATTTCTATTTAGATACACCCAGAATTTATATCTTGCATCACTCGCCTCTGTAAATGACGTGTGATTTGGTTTGAACTCAATTGACTATATATATTAGTGGAAATAGTACCACTTTTAAGCTATATGGTTCTTGTGCATTTGTTCAGTCTATTATTTCTAGTATATGTGTAGTATATTGACATTCATTGTAATTTACATATTGGTTTTGTTATTACACTATTCTACTTGACTACTGTAATAGCTATTAACATATCTAGGAATGTTATGAGTATCATAACTGCCGCAGATGTTGTTTTGAAATTCGAGCTCGCAGAGCGAGCAAGGATTTTATGATATCTAAGGCTGTTATGATTCATAACATCCGTGGTGTGTTCAATAGTTTATCGGTTGCAGTATGGTAATGGTTGCCATGTACGGTAAAGGACTATATCCATACAGATACAGTTATGACTTAGTTACCAGTCCACTTTTGTGTATGTAAACCAAGGCTTAATATCATGAAACAGATAAACTTCTGTAAGACTACACTGTATTCTACTAAAACTACTACTAATATTACTAAAGAGCTACTAGTACTCTCTATTATGATACTGCCTACTATAATGCTAAACTTAATACTAATATTGCTATAATAGCTATGCCGATACATGTTACTGATAACTAATAAGTTTGTCAAACCTAATTTAGTGTATTATTATTATTAATTTGTGATGTTCAAATGATTGTTGATTATATATTATAATTTATGATCTAATTTTAGCCATAGTGTACTGTTCATTACAGCTTAAATCAGAATAAATCAATAAAAATAAATATATAAATAACATTGCACTTTATTTAAGGAAACTTGGTTGTGTGTAAAGATCAATAATCAACTCTTAATTATGAGTGCTTAGCAGTAGCCAATATGGAGAGTCCTGAAATAATCGAAAAAGCGGTGGATCCCACTGTGTGGGCTAGCAATCTAGTAGTTCTACTTCTACTAGAAACCAGGTGAGTCTCTAGTCTAGGGTATGTTTGGATGCTGTTGAATTAAATGTAATTAAACGAGAATATTTTCTTAATATCTAAGTAGGTACTGTAAAAGAGGTTTACTCTACGCTTGTTAGTGTTATCAAATGTTTCTTGGAAGGCCAGCCTTCAGCTGGCATAACTATTTTTATTACCCTTGTATCGGTTCTCTGGAAATGTATGAGATCATATTATGTGTATGTGTTTGTAAAATGCTCACGCAAGCATTCTAAGATTTCTAAGGCATTCTGTACCAAGATTCGAATCGAAATACACGTCTTTATAAGTTGCTTATTAACTTAGTGCCTTTCACCCAAAATCTTATAACAGTTCAGAAGTTGGATAGTTACCTGTGCGCGAGGACGATCTATTGCAGTGTGTGTGTGTGTGTGTGTTGTGTTTTAAACTTTCGTTTTGGAGTTTGAAATTCAAAATGAGCGAGCCAAAGTCATCAGCTCCGGAGCCCGAACTCATGAATGAAAGTGATGATGAGCAGCGACTTGACGAAAATCTGCTTGCCCAACATATTGAACGAAAAGTGGTTGATGCGTTTCGCCAAAGATTGCAGCGCGGTCATCGACGCGAGGCTGAAGCATTTGCCGCTGTCTGTAATGTACATGACGATGTGGCCGCTGAAGTTGGCGCTGGCGCCAGTTCGTCAAAATATAAACCCACAGTAACAGGAGAAATTATTCCGTGATTCGACCCTGCCAATCAAAGCAGCATTGTTTCGTCATGGCTTCTAAAAATTGAGCAACTGGGTCAAATACATCGGTGGTCCGATTACGAGGAGATTCTGTTACCTGCAGCTCAAATTAAAAGGATCCGCTCGCGATTGGTTCAACAGGCTAGATGATTATAATAGGACCTGGGATGAGTGGAAAATAGCCTTAAAACACGCATTTCCTCGCTGTATCGATTATGCAACAGTATTAGAAGAACTTGTTGCTCGCAAGAAACGCCCTGGAGAAACAATGACACATTATTATCACGCAAAATTGTCACTGACACAACAGTGTTGCTTGGACACCGAAGCTACAATCTCCCGCATTGTTAAGGGCCTGTCGTTGGAACTTTAAGCGAATGCTCGCGCTTTTCACTGTGCCACTGCGGATGAACTTTACGCTGGGTTTATTGCTCCTATGGACAATTACGAAACGCCCATTGATTTAAAACGGGCAAGATATGACCGAGAACCATTCACGACTTCAAGTGGCCGACTTTATGAGACAAAAGTATCAGATGTCACCGTTGCAATAAAATCGGTCATTTAATGCGTGAATGCCGGCAGAGGCGCTCTATAATTTGTTTCACCTGTAACCGATCCGGTACCGAGCTCCGTGGCATAGTGCGTAGCACGTCCACTTAGCATTCGGGAGGTCGTGGGTTCGATTCCTGCGGCCGCCTGCCTTGATTCAGGTTTTTAGGTGGTTTTCCTGAGTCAACAGAGTACCTTCTCTGAGGCGAATGCCGGGGCAGTACTTCTCCACCTTTCCTGGCCTCTCTTCCATTCTCCACCCCTCCTTTCTCTCACCCATCCTATAATTCCCGTTCTTGGCTGAAGAGGGACGGAAGGTCCCTATAGCAGCCCGCCCCCAGTTGGGGGAATTGAAATAACCCTGAACCTTTACCCTTCTACCGATCCGGTCATCGCAGTTGAACTGCCAAGGCTATCAGCGGTCTTCCACAAAGTCTTTGCAACCTAAAAATGTGAAAGTAATGGACCAATCGCAAATACAAGACATTTATACGAAGATTTGCTTTAGCAATGGCATCGAAATTGTGGTTTACCTAGATACCGGTAGTCGAGTCAACATTATCAGTGAGCAGTGCGCCGAAAAACTTCATTTGCGAAAAATTCCAAAGGATGACGTCCTGCGAGGATTCGGGGGAAATTTAATCAGCTGCACAACTGAAGTTGAGTTTATGTTATTAATAGACGACATACAACTAAATGTGAATGCGGTCCTAACGGACGCTACCATGGACGGTGTTGACGTCATTGCGTGTCAACCGATTCTGAACAGGACTGTCCCCTGTTGTGAGTGGCAGAAAAGCTAAGTTAACAGAAGAAATGGTTGAATTGCTACTGAAACAGACATTGGATGAAGAACGTACTCGATCGCACATCATCGTGACACAGGACACTTCATTAGAGGCTAACACAACAACCCTTGTGTCGATAGCTGTTTCAGATGCAAAGGAGGGAGTCCCGTATTACATGAAAAGCAAAATGTATCCATCTGGCCGAGGTCTCACCTGTATGCCTGCAGGTGTTCTTTGTTCCACTACAGCTGTATTACCTATTTGCAATCTAAGTTCTGAGGCTGTAATGTGGAAGGAAAACAAGGTTGCAGGTATAGGGGAAGAATGTGCTGATATCGAGGCAGATGATGTAAAAAAGGTGAGTGCAAACTCTTTTTCTATACAGTTTGATAATGTAGAATTTGAGCGATCGTTTGATAAGGAAGATGTACAACAACTCTTTGATATTTTGAAACGTTGGTCTTGCTGTTTTGCCAGCAAGACGACAGTTGGGTACTGCAAATGTTGGTGAACTGGAAATATCACTGCGTGAGGGTAGTCAACCTGTTTGTTATCGACCGTACAGGTTACCACTGAAAGAAAGAAACCTTGTTAGAGAAAAAGTGGAAGATCTGTTGAGTGCTGGTATTATCCGAGAATCAGAATCTGAATTTGCTAGCCCAGTTATCTTGGGAAAGAAAAAAGGGGGAGATTATCGTCTGTGTGTGGATAATAGGGCGCTAAATAAAATTACTATTCGAAATGTGTATCATACGCCAAATATTGAGGAGCAATTAAGCAAATTGTCTGGTAAAATGTACTTTACAAGCTTAGACTGTAGCCAGGACTTTCACCAAATTTCAGTAGCAGCTAATTTTCTTTCGAAAACTGCGTTCATAACGCCAGATGGGCATTACGAATACTGCAAGATGCCTTATGGTCTTGTCAACGCGGCTCAGTATTTCAGCGTTTCATTGATAGAGCAATTGGTAACCTACGGCATGACCAGGTACTTGTTTATATGTTGCCTACGTCTTCTGTTCAAGAGAGTTTTGAACCACTTAAGCACGTACTGCAATTGTTGAACGGGGCAGGTATAAAATTAAATTTACGAAAATGCTCTTTCTTAAAAACGACAATTATTTAGGGCATGAGATCAGCTCTCTTGCTATATCTCCGAGAGTACATAAGACAGTCGCAATTGATAAATTCAAACGCCCGTCAAATACACGAAGTTCGTCATTTTCTCGGGCTTGTCGGGTATTTTAGAAAATTTATTAGGGGGTTTGCTACCATAGCGTTTCCGTTAACGGACCTTACAAAAAAGGACACCTTTTGGTCTTGGGGGGAAGCACAAGAATAGGCATTTAGAAATTTGAAAGGGGCTTTAATTAGTAAGCCAATTTTAGTTCCTTTTCATGACAACTTAGGCACACAAGTGCACACCGATGCGAGTACTCCAGGGTTAGGAGATATATTACTTCAAGCACAAACTGACAAAACCACAAAGCCGATAGCATATTTTAGTCGTGTAACCACCCTTGCTGAACGAGTTTACCACAGTTATGAACTAGAAACAATAGCGTTGGTAGAATCCTTGAAACGTTTTAGAATCTACTTAATCGGACATCGTTTTACAGTTGTCACCGATTGCACCACGGTCCGCAGTACCTTTGCTAAATGTGTTTTACTTCCTAGGGTGGCCCGCTTATGGTTACAAGTTCAAGAGTATGATTTCGAAATTGAGCACAGGCCAGGAAAATATATGCAATACGTAGATGCCCTCAGCCGAAATCCTGTAGGCTGCAATCTTTTACAACTTGATAGTGGCGACTCGTTTCTAACTCTGCAACTGCAAGACGAAACATTAATGCTATCGTACGACAGCTACAGCAGCACCCGAATTCAGATTTGGCAAAAGACTTTAGCTTTTGGCAAAATCGCTTATACCGAAGAACTTTTAGCGGCAATCGACTGGTAGTACCTAGATCCGCGAGGTGGAAACTCTTGCAGGTATATCATGATGAAATAGGGCATGTTGGATTCGAAAGATGCGCGGCTGTTAGTGCATGTTTGGAATGCGCGTATAACAAAGGTAATTATGGAAAACAACCAGGAGTAATACACCCGATCCCTAAACCTAGCATTCCAATGGACACTGTTCATATCGATCATGTGGGTCCTTTCATCAAAAGTAAATCGGGTAATAGTTATCTTTTAACCCTTATTGATTCATTTACGAAATATATTGTAACCAAGCCATCGAGAGGTTTAGGGTCTGCAGAATGTATTAAAAATCTTAGTGAAATTTTCGGAATGCTTTTAGGATATCCTAGACGTATCATTAGCGACAATGGGCGTTCGTTTACTAGCCGTTATTTCAAAGCATTCACTAGTGAAAAACAAATTAAACACGTTTTAACAGCCGTAGCGACACCGAGAGCAAATGGGCAAATAGAAAGGTATCACCGAAATTTATTAGATGCAATCCGAACTTCAACTAAAGAGGAATGTCTGGGATGTTTGTATCCCAGAAATTGTTTGGGGTATGAATAACACACGAAATAGTAGCACGAAACATACACCATATGAACTGATGTTTGAGAACAAAGGTAATTTACTTAAAAATTTAGAGCAACCTAAAACTGGTCCTAGCACAGCAGCAAAACGAGAAAAAGCTTATGAAAATTTTAAGGCAGTAGCTGATAAAATGAAAATTAGGTTCGATAAAAAGAGAAAAGCTGTTACGAAATACAAGAAAGGCGATTTAGTTTTGTGGAAACACGGGGTAAGTGGCAGTACAAAAGGTATTAGTAAAAAGTTGTACAAAAAGTTTTCTGGTCCTTATATAGAGTTACAAAGCTTTTTGAGGGAGACCGTTACAAAATTAGAAGTGTGAAGGGGTTAAGGGGGTATAAAATTTTTATCACGATTGATGCACTGAGACCTTATCACAGTACGGTAAAGTGTGATACAGAAAGTGAAGATGGGGTTAGAGATAAGGATGATTTACTTGATTTGTTTGAAAGTTGAAGAGGTTGAGAGGCGAAATCTGAAAGAACTGTTGACGTGATGCTGTACTGAACTGCACGCCAGTACGTCTGGGTGAAGGTACAGGCAATCTTTTATGGTTGTGCTGATACTAGTTCTTCTTTAACCGGTAGGGTTAAAAGAGTTATTGAGATAGTAAGGAAGCATCTTTTATGGTGTGTTCCACAAGTGGTGAGTGGGTTATTTCCTTTCGTTGGTAAGGCATTGACTGACGACGGGTTCGCTCTGGCCAGGCGCACCTGTCAGTTGTCATGTCTGGCTTGCTATTGGAAACAGAATCCTACTCAAAAAGATAATGAAAGTAGAGCAAGGAGATAGCATTTCAGATTTCGCACGGACGTATCCTCGATATAAAGACTTGATGCTGTAAGAATGTTTATTGTCAGATAGAGTCACTGCACTAACCTGCTGACCTAACGTGGATCGCGAGGACGCAATCAAGACAGGATGGCCGACTGTTACCAAATATTTCTTGGAAGGCCAGCCTTCAGCTGGCCTAACTATTTTTATTACCCTTGTATCGATTCTCTTGAAATGTATGAGATTATATTATGTGTATGTGTCTGTAAAATGCTCACGCAAGCACTCTAAGATTTCTAAGGCATTCTGTACCAAGATTCGAATCGAAATACACGTCTTTATAAGTTGCTTATTAACATAGTGCCTTTCACCCAAAATCTTATAACACTAGTAAAGAATACTTTAGTTTCTACCATAGGAATTTGGACGAGAAGTTCAGTAATTTACAAGTAAGGTAGGTACCAGTAAGTAATAACTTGTTAGTTCCTAATGTAGAAAATCGGAAAATAATAATAATACTGTTTTGTCACCAATAGCTTAGAAAATTATTATTTTACAATGCTAAATTAAACTTCTATAGTAATGATGGTGAAATCATAATACGACAAAAGTTTAGAAAAAAACAAAAATGTTATTTTACATTATAAATCTCTAATCGGAAAAAAATAATATAAAAACGAAATAAGTCGTAAAATATATGAATAGTTTTTTTTAATTTTATTGTGCCTCAACTGCCATGATTTTTGGCACCCTAAAATGTGGTTACAATAATTTAAATAAATCTGTTGTGAACATTTTATCTAGGTGAATATTATTTTGGTTGTTTAAAATGTCTTTTAGGGAGTAACTTAATTGATATTTTGATCTGATAATGTATTTTGTACATTTACTCATTAAATTTGTTATGATGACCGGTACTTTACACATGTCACAAATTGGTGGAGGTTGTCTCTGAAGTAGATACCCCTAGGTTAGTAGACTAAGTCCAAACTTAATTCGATTTAAGCAGATCTCTTCTCTTCTCGTTATTCTTTTAGAAGGGTTATATCGTCTTCTATAATTTTCCATTTTTTCTGAGTACTCTTTATAAAAGGTTTTGCGGCATACATTGTAATTTAAGCTTCATCTGTTGTTAGTTTTCTGACTGCCTGCTTAACGTGGTTGTCTGCTACGTTATTTCCATGGATCCCTATGTGTGATAGAATCTATACGTAAATTATCTTCTTTCCCGTTCTTTGAAAGTTGTTAGTTTAACCTGTGACTTTCTTTAGGAATTGATTTGGGAATTGTATGTCTAATTATTGGAGTGCACTTAAGTTGTCAGATAGAATTAGGTCATTTTTGCTGTCGGATTGGTGGGTGTAGTGTAGCGTCTCACTATAGAAAGCACTTCCCGTATGTTCATTAATTTGCTACCCACTACAATATACAGTGACCAGAGCTGTTCCGAGTACAGACAAAAAGTACTCGACTACCGAGTACAAATACTTTACTTAAAATGTAATCGAGTACCGAGTATGAAACAATAAAGAAGCCGACGTGCGATTAATTAATAAAATTTATGGTAGTAAAAATCGCAGATCAACCCCCCTACAGTTTATACACCACGGCAACTCTGGCCCTAGCTAACTCAAATTTCGGCGGCCTTGGGTCGTAGGTTCAAATCATCAGCTGTGTACCCTGGAATTTCTTCAAAAAAAGGAAAGGAAATGGGCGCCAGAAATCAAAAGATTTCAAATAATAAGAGGAAATAAACTGCAAGTGACTAGCGCTTAATTAATAAATAATAAAAAGTCTTGAAGTGTCAGCAATAAATAATCAGGATAATTAAAATGCAAATAATGTGATAACAAAGTTGTGTACGTTAACTGAAGGTTGCGACACGCATAAAATAAAATAAACCCCTTTCGGGTTATTCTAATAACTGTGAATTCAAATTATTCATGGAATATGCATACCTCATTCAGTTACTAATTCCTTCTGTTTAGGCTATTGAAATAAAAAAGCGTGACTGTGCCTTTTACAGAGGGTCAATACACATCAAAATTGCAACTTTAAGTACTGAGCATAATCAAATATAGGCATAAAAATTTAAATATTAAAACAGGTAAATGTAAGAATTTGAACATTACATGCTAATAATTGCGGAACGTATGAATTTAAATTTTAAATATTGACGGGTTTAAAATACACAGATGTAAATTCCTGGTACTGAAGATAAAATAAATCCCGGAATAGTACAAACTAACCTCGCTTCTCCAACGCTCACAAACTGCTAACAGGCAAACGCCGGCCGGGGGTTGCTACACCTTGCGTTTTAACATAAGCTGGTTGTGAACTGCTACACATAATGGACGAAATCGCCGTGGATGCCCGGTAATTGCAGCGGAAGCACCCTCAAATGGCAGCAAATGCGCAGAATGTCAGCAAGTGTCGAAAATGTGATTAGGCTAATAACTTGGCCTCCAAGATAAACTCGTGGATAAAACTGTTAATAAAGAGCTAAGCAAAATGTAATTACTATAGGAATAACAAAACAGAAAAGCGCCATCGTACCTGATCATAATCAGCCCTTGGGAACACAATGCTCATAAAAATTGGTTGAACGCACGTAATTTGACTTAATTAAAATCAAGCCTTAGCCGCGCCGATGGCGGCGGGCTTAGGTGAAGACAGCAAGTGCCTCGGACAAAAATTTCGTTTCCAAAAGAAAGCTTGCATTACAACGGCTTGCGATGAGAGATAGCACAGGTCAGAAAGGGCATGGCGCAAACGAAAGGAACTCAATACAGGTACAAAATAAGCTGCTTTGGAAAATTTACGAATTCGAAATGCAAAGGATATATAATTCAACTAAAAATATACAGGTTAGGCCTGAAATAAATTGGTAACTGGCGAAACAATTAAGCGGAGCCAAAAAATTGTTTCAAGTACAATTAAACAATGAAAGTATCGAATACCTATACAAGTACAGAGTACCGAGTACAGAGGAATGCAATGGCGAAACAATGGTAAAAACAAAACAAAATTTTTTAAATTCCAATTTTATTGGCTTTCAGAATAACAAGTTTTTCAAAATTGTCATCTGTTAGGGCATGGCCACGCGGTCTGTTTACCAGTGTCGTGAATGCAAATAATCGTTCTACTGAGGCCAATGATGGCAAGCATAAATAATATGAAAGAACTTTTCTATAATATTGTATAAAAAGAACACGTTTTTTTCCTGTACCTCGAAAACTGGATGTTAGAAAAGAAAATAAAAAATTAAAGTAATTTAATCTCTTTATTATTATGCATTATGCAAAACATCTAAAATTTATGTCAATGGTATACTTTTTTATAAACGCATATACTAAGTGGCCAAGGTAATCTGAATACGGCGCAGAACTTCGTTAATGATGCTTTTACTACATAAAGTCTAGTAATTAAGAACATATCATTAATTTAGGCACCTGTTTACTTACCTATTACTTTTAATATCTCAAGTCACTAATCGGTAATCACTGTAGTCAGTCACTTATTAAACAATGAACTAACGTACTAACCGAAAACCTGAACACTGCAAGGGTAACAAAACTGAAATTAAGCTTTTTATGGCGACTGGTGGCCACATGTCCGATATTGGATAAAAATGTAGGTACTTATGGCGCAGTGCAATGTACTCGAGTACCCGAAAATGTATTCGAGTACACGGATATGTACTCGAGTACATGTAAATGCGTCAAATACAACTACAAGTACATATTAAAAAATGTACTCCTGGACTGAGTACCGAGTACACTAAAAGTACTAAGAGTACAGTTACTGAGTACTTGTACTCGAGTACTGCACAGCTCTGACAATGACTGCCAAAAAGGAAAAAAAAATATTTTTGATTTTTCAAAAAAAAAAAATTTACGGCCGTAATTTGTGCTTGCCTAAAAACCTATTTAGCCCTATGATATATACCGAGTAATTTATACTTATTTAAAAAATAGAATGCTTCGAAATTGTCAAAATCTAAAAAGTGTTATTTTTCGGAAATTAAGTAAGATTTCAATGAGATTCTTTTTCGTGTTATTTTTAGCTAGCTGAATAATCTCAAAGCCAGAAAACACATAATTTTATTTAACTTTAGCTAAAAATTAGTTTTTCAATTTTGATTTTTTTTTCAAAATTTCACATACCAAGACTCAATATTAAAATGCACATTTTTTTGATGTGAAGAATAAAGATTTATAATTGAAAAAAATAATACAAAATGTTAATTACTTCTTTAGATTTTTTATTATTTACCGAAAAGTAGTACGTTTGCATAATTTTTACGTTTTTTATGCTTTTTAGGAGAAATATTTTTCAATTCTAATTAATATCTATTTAAATTGCTTCTAGAAACTCTAATCTAGCCCTGTTAATGAATTGCTGTTATAAAAATCCTGTAAATGTACTTTTACAGTTGTCTAAATGAGGAGATTTTTCATATCATGCAAATTGGATAAAGAAAAATCGATTGTTGTAATCGAAGTTTCGGTGTTAGTTCTCCTGTTTCGCTGTATAGACTGGTTTTTGGACTTATTCTAAAAGCACTCGACATTATTCTTAATGTGGTGGTACTTATTGCTTGCATGATTTTTAGATAATTTTTGTTAGCAGAGGTGTATATTATGCTTTTGTAATCGGTTTTAAATTGAAATATAGACTTAAAATTTTGCCAAATTGATTAGCTCCGCAGTCATTTCCAGCTATTTTCATAATATTTAATGATAATTGACAATGTATCCATAGTTTTTTATATGTGGTAGGTACAAACGTTAGTCTTCTGTCGAAGGTAATGCCGACGTACTTAATTTCAATGACATGTTGCAAATTAATGTAGTTAAACAGTTTATCTACTCCTACTGTACAATGACCATTCATAATTCACAGTTTGCAGCCAATCATAAAATTCTATTTTCATTATTCAATAGTTTGCAAGTTGCAACCAATCAGAAAATTATATTTTCATTACTCAATAGGTTGTAGCCAATCACAAAATTCATTCTTATTATTCAACGACTTTTGAAGTTAACAGCTGTCACAAATGTCATAATTGGGAAATATGAACACAAGACTCCTATTGCATTGGAGTAGATAAAATATCGTATTATATTCGCCATTATGGCCATTATTCACTCAGATGACTTGCACCACGCGCCTTCGGCTTGTGGCGCAAATGTCATCTTCGTGAATAATGGCTGTCATAATCGCTCATATAATAATATACTATTATCTACTCCTACTGCACAATGGCCATGAATTATGATTCATAATTCACGGTTTGCAGCCAATCATAAAATTATATTTTCATTATTCAATAGTTTGCAAATTGCAACCAATCAGAAAATTCTATTTTCATTATTCAATAGATTGTAGCCAATCACAAAATTCATTCTTATTATTAAATGACTTTTGAAGTTAACAGCTGTCACAAATGTCATAATTCTGAAATATGAACACAAGACTCCTATTGCATAGGAGTAGATAAAATATCGTATTATATTCGCGATTATGGCCATTATTCACTCAGATGACTTGCGTCACGCGCCTTCGGCTTGTGGCGCAAATGTCATCTTCGTGAATAATGGCTGTCATAATCGCTCATATAATAATATACTATTATTTTATCCTATTGTGTTACTATGATAATAACTCCTTAGTAACGAGTTGCGTTGAGATGCATTTAACAGCACAAGCGTTGTTAGAAAAATACATACCAATACTTTATTAGCATTTAATCACATGTTGGCAGTACTGGCGTGTATTGTTGGTGGCATTGGGCACTGTCAGTCTATGTCAAATTTGATGTTGGTAGGTTAGGTTTTGTTTGTTATTTGACACAGACTGATGCAAAAAATAACCTGCTAATTTCGAATTTAACATTACCTGACAGTGTTACCTACAATACAGTATTGAGTGATACAACCACAGCCATAGCAGATATATATCTCGCTGTTGTGTTATCAATAACAATTTATCTACGCCAGTGTGTAAAATTGACTTTTAATTGGCAGTTTTCAGTTTGTAAAACGACTGTTTAATAACATGTTTTCATTAGTTTACGTCGTTAGTAGTAACGTGTTTAAAAGATTTCATTAGGCACGGAGTCAATAGCAAAGTGTTTTAAATATGTTAGCCACTCAAAACTACGACAGGTTGCTAGTAATTCTAATTTAGATTTAAAATATTTTTTTATATTTACCGAGTTTTGCAGATTCTATCGTAGATAAAATATTGTACGATACACATGCGTAAAGCATCTTTAGTTACGAGTGGGGCAGAGTTAAAACGCGAGTGAGCCAGCGTTTTAAGCCCCGCGCTTGTATTGTAAACTACTATTTTCCTATTTTTTTAAAAAAAGATTAGTATTTTAGGACGGAATAAACGTGTTACGATATACGTAACGTTATATGCTTTCTACATTATCTACTCGAGAATTTGCTTGAAACGCTTGATAACGTTACTTGCATAGTAAATTACTATTACGAATTGCATATAGGACCTATTCAAAACATTATATTAATTTTGACATCTGACAGCAATCTGACAGTTCTCTTTGTTTTCGAATGGTCGTGCTGGGGCAGGTTCAAACCACAACGAACTTATTCAATACTGTTCATACAGTGACGTCACAATTTCAACCTTAAAATAATTGGGGTGAAACCTAACCTCACTGCAAAAATAATCAACACAATTCAATCTAGTGATAATGCTTGTTGCCCACGGTTTCTCTAGAATTTTGTCATTTGTATTTGTAAAGATAAAACTACAGGCTGACATACAAAAAAAAGTTTGATATGATTGGCCCACATACGTAGTAGATTTGACGCTTGAAACATTGGCTACTTCGAGCGGTTTTACCTTTACCCGCCTCTTAATAAAACTTTGATCTCTTGTAGTTAGGTACCTAAATGAAATACAACATATGTTCATATAACATTTTTTACTCAAAATTACCTCCCCAACAAACTGTTGAAGTTTGGTCCGCCCGTTATAAATCACCCTGTATAAAGTAACTGAAAGAATTCAATATTCAAATGAAAATTGGCATGTCTTTTCTACCAAGACTTATTTATGTATGTATGTACAATCTGTAACCTCATTTACCTTGCGGTGTAGAGGCTGGTGCTTATGATAATTTTTAATTTTTATGTGCGGCTTTAAGGGGTTGACATTAGCAACCCCTAATATATTTTATTTTTTGTACAATAGGTAGTAGTTTGTATACCAAGGCACTGAAGTGCCGAGGAGTACATAATGTTTTATTTGAAATCGAGAAATATCGTAATTACAACATTTTAACCAACTTTTGTAGGTTATGTTAGTTAGTATGTTTAGTCAATCTAGTGATTTAGTGATAACTTTTGCCGAAAGAGAATTATCTAGTGATTTTTTCCAGTGTAAAATAAAAAACCAAATAATAAAGCAAAAATTTCTTCACCCCTTTCGCCGTTTTTGCAGATTATTACCTACTATTATTATTCCAATCTTAGAAATTAGTTATCGCTGTGACGGACAGATGGCAGCCTGAGATTTGAAATGCGAAGGTAAGTAAATTCCATGAATTACCTAACAGAAAATAGGTATTTCCCTGGTTCAAACTAAATGCCCGAGATATAAACAAAACTCCGAAAGGGAATTGTTCACATTTGCATTTTTACTTTCGGTAAACGTAAAAAAATTATCAAAGTTCGAAGTGTGCTGTGAGTACTGTGACCACTGGGATTCAAATGGATTTTCCGGTAATTTAATGATATGAATTGAAGATTGCAGGCTGAAGCTCCAAAGATTCACTTGTTTTATCCAAGAATAGCAGCTGCTTTTAAATTATTGTTGAGTTATTACATCAAACCAGAGTATTTAAAAAACACGGATTTAAGCAAATTACAGTATAGAAATCCGGAACATTATGTTTTAATTGAGCATTTGTACTTAGGTCCAAATATAGCAATAGCGTTAGCAAATAATAGTTTAACATATAGTGCAATACATTTTTTTCTGTTTGAAGTGTTTACATTTTTACACCGAAGCAGCGCATCAAATTTTCAAAAGATTTCCCTTTAATTCCCGTGAAGCTGTTATGCTTAAATCATTACAATTTCTAAATCCTTCAATAGTTGCAAATGTTGATAGTCTCGGCCCCTTAATTATAAATTTTCCTAATCTAATAACGGATGTCAATGTCATTCATTTTGAAATGGATGATTTAGAATTTTGGAAGGAAATTTTTAATTGTAAAAACGCCGAAGGCAATTTGTTATATCCCCAACTTTCTCAGTTTGAGTATTTTTTTTTCTTCCCCATAGTAGCGTCTGCGTTGAAACGGTTTTCAGTTCAATTAATTTAAATAAAACTAAACCAAGAAATAGATTAAGTACTAACACTTTGACTGGAATTCGTCATTCTAAAAACTTAATTTTGCCAGAAAACTGTTATGATTTTGTAATTACGGATACAATAATAACAAATCATAATAACAAAATGTATGATTAAATTGCATATTGTATAATTATTGTAGGTGTAGTTTGTTATTCATTTATACTTTTTATTATATTTTTAAGCATTTTATCTTGTTCGTTATTTTGTTTATTTTTTATAATTGTTGTGAAAACTTTGATTTTGTTTTTTTAATTTCCAGCTGTTTTCACGTTTAAATTATTCTAGTGAATTTTTTGTTAATCTAGTGATTTTTTCCACCGCAAGCTAGTGACTTAGAATTTTGACCTGGCAACACTGTGTAAGAGAGCGCTATGTTGCGTTCTTGTATGGTTCTTGTCTTTGGCGTTGTTGTCGTCGTTCTTAATGCTTTTTCACATGAAAACAAGTGTAATTAATTAAGCAATTCGTCTATCTCGCATCCTTTCTGATGAAATGACCGGCTTCAACTTTGAGAGCGTCGCCTAAAGTGTCAGTTCCAACACGCAAAACACTTCTGAAACTGAGGTTAAGTGTCGTGCACGTTCACACGAACAGTTATTAAATATTGTTCTTTGCTTTACAGATGGTTTCAAGGGCTACGATTTTATAAGTGCAGTAGGTAGTTCAATGTATAAAGGCTTTCGTGTTTATTTAAGATAAATTGCAATCGGTCAACACTAGAAACAACAGTTGCCACATTTACTAAATAGACTGCATTTACATGAACGAAACAAATAAAAAATAACATTCTAGTAAATCAACAATAGATTGGTAGTTACGGCGATTCTATTTTTAATGCCACAATATTTCTGTTTAAAATATTAGTTTTAAAATAACTTAAGTTATCGTTGTAGAACAGTATATAAATGTAATTATCTGCAAGCGAATATTACTTTAAGTCAACATTACACTAGCTACAATGACCACTAATCAAGAAACACCTGATAATAATTTCAATAGTTTGACAGCAACTTCACTGCATAAATTAACAAACTTAGAGGACAATGGAGATATTAAGAAATTATGTATCAAACAAGAAAACATTGAAAGCAATAACATTAGTGATTCAGAAATTGATATTAAGTGTGAGGTTGAAATTAAAGACCAAATTTATATGGCTCAAAATTCAACAGCACATAATTTAGTCACACATATGGAATCTCATACAGACAACAAACGCTTTTGTTGTTCTGTTTGTGAATTTAGAACAGCACGAAAACATAATTTAGTTAAACATATGAGGTCTCATACAGGCGAAAAACCTTATTCCTGTACTATTTGTAAATACAAAGCAGCACAAAAATATCATTTAGATGTACATATGAAATCTCATACAGGTGAAAAACCCAATTCTTGTTTTGTTTGTGGATATAAAACTGCTCACAAATATAGGTTAGTCGCACATATGAAATCTCATACAGGTGAAAAACCTTATTCTTGTTTTGTTTGTAAATATAAAACTGCCTATAAACAAAATTTAGTTGTACATGTGAAATCTCACACAGGCGAAAAACCCTTTTGTTGTTTCGTTTGTGAATTTAAAACCGCCCACAAATCTACTTTAGTCACACATGTAAAATCTCATACAGGCGAAAAACCTTATTCCTGTACTATCTGTAATTACAAAGCATCAAAAAAATCTACTTTAGTCACACATATGAAATCTCATTCAGGCGTAAAACCCTTTTGTTGTTCCGTTTGTGAATTTAGAACGGCGCAAAAAAGTAATTTAGTTACACATATGAAATCTCATACCGGCAACAAACCCTTTTGTTGTTCTGTTTGTGAATTTACAACAGCATACAAAAATAGTTTAGTTGCACATATGAAATCTCATACAGGTGAAAATTGTAATTCTTGTTTTGTTTGTGGATTTAACACTGCTTATAAAGAAAGTTTAGTTAGACATATGAAATCTCATACAGACGAAAATCCTTATACCTGTACTATTTGTAAATTCAAAGCAGCCCAAAAATCAAATTTGGTTAGACATATGAAATCTCATACAGGTGAAAAACTTAATTCCTGTTTTGTTTGTGGATTTAACACTGCCCGCAAAAATAATTTAGTTCGACATATGAAAGTTCATATTAGCGAAAAATCTTATTCTTGATCTGTTTGTGAATGTAAAGTAGCCCCAAAATATAATTAAGTTGCATGCAAGAATTCGTACAGGCAAAAAGCCTTACTGTCGTGCTATTTGTAAATACAGATATTTATGTTTATCAGCCATTGATATTCCGGTGTTGGGCAATGGCCTCTCCCTTCTGTTTCCATTAGTCTTTTTTGTCATCTGTAACGGCCATAATTGTCCTGCAGCTTTGACTATTTCTGCTGCCCAGCTCTGGTATAATCTTCTTTTTCTTTCTTCATCTTTTGGCGTTGATTTTGTCGTTCTTGGGGCCCATCATGTTGTAGGCATACGACCTACATATACAACCCAATTTGATTTTAGTGGTTACATACTTCCACAACGCCTTTTGTTCTCATTTTCTTATATCATTATTTTTTACTCTGTTACTTAACCTTTCGGCGGGCGCGCTGTTGTAAAAAGCACAACAGTCGAGAGTTTTCGCAAATTGCATGCATAATACGCAAGCGACGGCAGTAAACTTTAGGTATTCCTTTATTATTTTGTCTACCAGCAAGACATCGGGTCAGTACAGCCTAGGAAAATTTCGACGTATTTCTTGTCAATATAGGCTGACAGATGCACAAGTTGCATATTTTACAACGCGCGCCTGCTGGTGTTATTCAATGTGAACAAATAGGTTATTTGAATTAATGTAAACGACTTGCGTTAATAATACAATGCAACTATTTTTAGTAAATAAACTTCAGAATATTTTGTCATACACAATAAAATTGCATACATTTGGAAAATAACTATAACCCCCCGAATACTGTAGCGAAAAAAAGTAGTATTACAGTGGTAATTACTAATGTAAAATTAACCTTAATTTAATCATTAGCAATATGCCTTACAATGTTAGGGTTTTACCTATTCGAATTAATATTGTATTATGTGTTATTTTTTCGGTGTATAACTGTATAAATATTATAATTTCTCACAACTCTTGTATTAGTGAGTTCAAATTGTTTTAACGGTGCATATATTTCAGTAATATCTTTCTATTTATAAATATTAGTTACTTAGAATGCAATAAACAAAGTTCCTTGTAGAAATTTACATTCTAATTATTGCAAACTGTATATTGAAACAATAAAGAAGCCGACCTGCGATTAATTAATAAAATTAAGCAATGGTAGTAAAAATCGCAGATCAACCCCCCTACAGTTTATACACCACGGCAGCTCTGAAAACTCTTAACTCACCGCGATGGCCCTAGCTAACTCAAATTTCGGCGGCCTTGGATCGTAGGTTCAAATCATCAGCTGTGTACCCTGGAATGTCTTCAAAAAAAAGGAAAGGAAATGGGCGCCAGAAATCAATAGATTTCAAATAATAAGAGGAAATAAACTGCAAGTGACTAACGTTTAATTAATAGATAATAAAAAAAATCTTGAAGTGTCAGTAGTAAATTATCAGAATAATTAAAATGCAAATAATGTGATAACAGAATTGTGTACGTTAACTGAAGGTTGCGACACGCATAAAATAAAAAACCCCTTCCGGGTTATTTTAATAACTTTTTCTACAGCCGTGATTTTAAACTGTTTCCAAGGGTCATATGCGGCGTGCTTTATGTTGTCTATAAAACACGCCATTCCATTTAAAGCACGGAGTACTTTAAGAGTTTATAAAACCTTATTTGTGAAGATTAAAAGTGCAGTTATTATATCGGACCGATTTGTATGCGGAGCCCCAAGTGCCCGATTGGAGAGGGGCGTAGCCCGATGGCCCCTTTGGAGAGGGGTGGAGCCCCGAGGGCCCCCTGGAGAGGGGTGGAGCTCCAAGAGCCCCCTTGGAGAGGGGCCGAGCCCTGAGGGCCCCCTTGGAGAGGAGCCGAGCCCCGATGGCCCCCTTGGAGAGTGGTGGAGCCCGATGGCCCCCTTGGAGAGGGGCGGAGCCCTGAGGGCACCCTTGGAGAGGGGTGGAGCTGCAAGAGCCCCCTTGGAGAGGGGCCGAGCCCTGAGGGCCCCTTTGGAGAGGGGCCGAGCCCCAAGGGCCCCCTTGGAGAGGAGCGGAGTCCCGAGGGGCCCCCTTGGAGAGGGGTAGAGCTCCGAGGGCCGCTTTGGAGAGGGGCGAAGCCCCTAGGGCATTTAAGCTAACAAACTCCTCGGCTGTAGAAAAAATATTGAAGCCAACTCGTGTTTTACAGTTTAAAAATCTCGGTCGATCATAAAATTCTCGCTTCGCTCGAATTTTAACATGATCGACCTCGATTTTTAAATCCTCTGTAAAACACTAGTTGCCTTAATAGCTATTAACAACAAATTACTCGTGGCATAAGCTTATCACAGTCATTTAATAAAACCTTCTGTTAGGCTATTTAAAATAAAAAAGCGTGACTGTACCTTTTACAGAGGGTCAATACACATCAAAATAGCAACTTTAAATACTGAGCATAATTAACTATACGCATAAAAATTTAAATGTAAAAAGCAAGAGCTTGTATGAAATTGAACATTACATATTAATAATTGCGGAACGTATGCATTTAAATTTTAAATATTGACGGGTTTAAACTGTATAAATGTAAAATCCAGGTATTGAAGATACGATAAATCCCAGAATAGCACAAACTAACCTCGCTTCTCCAACGCTCACAAACGGCAAACAGCCAAACGCCGGCCGGGGTAACTACACCCTTCGGTTTAAAATAAGGTGGTCGTGAACTGCACACATATCGTTGAAATTGACGTGGATGCGCCGAAAATTGCTGCGGAAGCATCCTCAAAAAGGCAGCAAATACGCCGAACCCAGCAGGTGTCGAAAATGCGATAAGGCAAGCGCCTTGGCCTCCGAGATAAACTCGTGATTGAAACTGGTAATTAAGAGCTAAGAAAAAATGTAATTACTATGGAGATAATAAGACAGAAAAGCGCCATCGTACCTGAATATAATCAGCCCTTAGAAACACACTGCTCATTAAATTAATTGAGCCCACGTAATTTGACTTGAACAAACAAACTTTAGCCACGCCGGTGACGGCGGGCCAAAGCGAGGACAGCAAGTGCGAGGTACGAACAATTCGTTCCCAAACGAAGACTCGCACTCTGATAAGAGATAGCGCGGGTCGAGAGGGCATCGCGCAAACGAAAGGTACTCGATGCAGGTACAAAATACGCTGCTTTGGAAAATTTACGAATTCGAAATGCAAAGGATTTATAATTCAAATAAAAATATACAGGTTAAGCCTAAAATAATTGGATAACTGGCGAAACAATTAGGCGAAGCCAAAAAATTGTTTCAATATGTTGTAAAAAATACAACACGCGCCCACTCGTGTTATAAAAGTAAGCGCGCCTGCCGGAAGGTTAACTTTAAATATAATATGGATCTATGGTAGTTTTTTAGAAATTTATTTGTAGACCTGTTTTTCTGTTTTCCTAACTTAAGTCTCACTTAATCATTAGCTTTATTGTTGTACTGCTATCTGCTAGGGCAATCAAGTCATCAGCAAATCTCAAGTTTGATATCCTTTTACCACTCATGTCAATGTCGTATTTCTCCCAATTTAGGTTGTGCAAAATGTCTTTAAGTAGCTATAATTGAAATACTCTATATCTCTCTCCAATCATCTTTGTTTTCCCATCTTTCTAAAGTTCCTCAATGATGTTAACACATTTTGTTTGTACTCCCTGATTTATTAAGGCCTGGATCATAGAGCCATGTTTTTTAACCTGTCATATAATCCACAAACGCTAGATGGATAGGTTTTTTATATTCTTGGCATTTTTCTGCATAGAGATAAAAAATAAACTTGTTTGTTGCAGCCATTGAAAACAATAAAACTTGCCTAATCTGTAGGTTGCTTTTTGTTGACAGAATTGTCAAATTCTTTGAAGTTTAAAATTAATTTTTGACATCTTATTTAATCTATCCACGCACTATTTTTACATTAATTATCAATTTAATCTATAAATTTGGTTTGCATTACATATTTTTGCATATTTCTGTACCTTATTAGACGGTGTTAAGTCACATGAACTAATAATACAGTTAATTGTAATTCAAATGAAACATTATAAAGTGCAGTGTAGACAGCCGTTATATTTTTCATGGGCTTCCGCTAGCAATTTATTTTGGTATTATTTGAGTAATTGCCTGAATGTTATTGTTGAGTACTCACTTTTGAATCTCTGCCTGTTTGAGTGGTTGGTTTTCATTCAAAATGTAAATTATTCTTTCTTTAATAATGGTTATAAACACTTTATACATAGAAAGTTGGTGTAATGGTGGGTCCGTAATTTTTATCTCTTTGTTTCTTCCTTTTTTATGCAATAATATGGTGGTAGCTTACTAATGCTCTGGTACAGGGCTGTCCAACATGTGGCATGCGGCCCTCAAGGATATGTGTTTACTAATGAATAATATGTCGTAAGCGTCAACGTTTTGATGAGCTCTTGTTTATTTTAACAGCGATTTAAAGTTAACGTCAGGTTAGTGACCTTCATAAGACCGGCCGTAAGTAAATAAAGCAGACCTATGCGGTTTATGTCATGAACACCTAATTAACATTATTTATCACAAATTTGTAAACACACTTATAGAGCCTATTTCTTTGAATCTCTTATTAGTGATGGGCTTATTCGAATGAAAAATAACCGGTTATCCGGTTATTGAAATAACCTATGTAACTCGGTTTTCGTTCCAAGTATTCGAATGAAAAATAACCTTATGCTGATACGTACTACGCTTTGAATATAAAACCTCTATTCAAAGGTACTACGTGCCATATCTCAGCGACCTACGCAGTGCTCGAAATTCTGTAAATATAAATACGTCATAACTCATAAACAAAGCAGGTTGTACTGAAAACACCATTTGGTTATCGCGTACCTACCTCCTATCATAAAAAATATCAAATTCTGGGGACCTGAAACCGGAACGCCTAAAAACTGCAAACGCATCAAGCTATAAAACAATTTTTAATTTGCTTACATCTCCAAAGGTTCAAAACAAGAGGCGGCGCCTTTAACCCGCCCGATCGATAAAGATAAACGTTTTACCACTGTTTGTTTTTATTGCGATTAGCAAGCAGTCCCGCATATTTCTTTCTTTCTACACTTCTTAATAAATACCTCTTAATTTCCAATACATAACACATAATGTACGGTCGGCGCTTTAGAAATCGAAGACACTACACACTATTATGATATATTTTGCATGTATTTTTTAAGTGTATAAACTGGGTTTTTGCGGTTATTATGGTTTTAATTGTTACGTCAGATTGTTTATTGTTTATCAATTATGAAATGTCATCTCACATTAATGAAGTAACCGGAGCAAGAATGCTCCAAAGACTAGAAGAACATATTACGTGTCCCGATTTCTAAGGCGCCGACCGTACATATTATGTTTTCGTTATAGATTGGAAGAATGTACGAGTAATCGAGCTAATGCAGAATAATACCGAGCCGTAAAACATACAATTACAACAATATATTATTATAAATCGCCAGCAATCGAAAACAATAAAGGTGTAACCAGATATATTTCATTCATATCCACTGAGTTCCTCTGCTATCTGCAAGTTACGATGTGGATGCAGATGACGGTGAACCGATGTCGATGCAAATGACGGTGAACCGGCAAACCGGCTGACTTAATCGAAACGAATCGAGAGCCAAAATTTATTCGAATGATTATTCAAATAATCATGCGGTTATTAATATCATTCGAATGCAAATAATTCGGTTATGAAAATTGTCCGGTTATGCCCATCACTATCTCTTATTACCAAATCGGACCTGAAATAAATTATAAAATTATAACTTGAATAAGCAAATGGACATTAGAGCTCTAGATTCAAGTGGCAGACTTATGTTACGTATGGAATTTTAGTTCAAGCTTTACTGTCTTCTCAAGCGGTTCTGCCGAAAATTGAGTCTAATTTTTAAAACACGGAAACCATGTCGTCAAAGCGTAAAGTTTCTGCTTCTGATTTGCCAGACAAAAAATGCATAAAAGTTTTGGTTTTTTGAGGTTGCATAGTATAAATAAATCTAGATAATGGAACATAACCCCATTTTTATCATTTATGTGGTTACTTGCGGATGGCGGTTTTGCGCTTCGCGGCATTCTTCTGGAACGTAATCCCCGTGAACGGCGAGGTCTGACTGTACTATACTTTCAGAAAACATGAATCTGGAATATAAACAATAAATCATTGAAAACAATATAACATAGGTGCAGTCGCGGAATTAAAAATCCGGGAACTTAAAATAATTAGCTTACTTTACTTTACTTATCACGTTACCTGGTGAAATTAGTCAAAGTCAAAATTAAATAATTTTTTGATTTCAGTTTGCATTGTTTAACTGTCAATTCCTAACCTAGAAACGCAAAGCTCAATTTACATTACCCAAAAATTGCAAAAACCCTCTTAAGAGTATAAGACTCGCCCGGATTTTTTTAATTCCTCGAGTGTACATAGAACAAAAGTACAAAAATATATCATTAATATTACTATATCTGGCAACATTGTGTTAAGAAACAGTTCTGCCCATCATCGGCACAATGTTTGTCTTGTCCGTTGTCTCAGTCTGCAGTTGCCACCAACGCGAATGGTCCTGTAGCGATCAAATACCTGTTTTTGATTGGTTTTTAGTAGTGTTTAGTTATTCTAGTTGTTAAGGAAAGGAATTAACCTGCAGTGTTTATGATATTTTTTCCTTAGAATCACCTCTAGAACACGTGTAAGTTTGTCGGTTACTTCAGGAAACACCCTGTATATCTATTTTATGGTTCAATGCGTTTTGCAATGTAACCTAAGCTTTTTGAATAAATAAAAATTAGTATACAAATATACACGTAATTCAGTAATAATGTTTTAAAGGAAAATTATTTTGCCAGTAAAAAGGTTTTACGAAAGTATTTTGTTTTGGCAATGTCACAAGACAAAGTTAGTTTGTCGCGCATTGCCAAAAAACAACAAATCTTGAGTGAAACATTTTGCGAGCAAAATTATGAGCGCGAATTACATTTTGTGGACTATTTCCGAAATATCGCTTCATTTTGACATTTATACTGATGCACTAAAGCACCTCTATAATACGAGCATGCTTGTCAGCCATATTGAATCACATCACAAAAGCGGCAAATTCAAAAAACTAGTTACTTTTCAGAAAATGAAAATACGTTAATGTGTATACATTTGATGCAAAGCATAAAAGGCAAAAAAACACAGGAAAATGAAGACATCTGGCAACTCAAACACGAGGTTAGAAGCTAGAACAGCGAGAATCTATATATTTAAAACGTGAAGCGTTTTCTTTCGACATCTATTTTGAGACTTCCACCGGACCGATTTCGATAATTCTTTTTTTAAATGAAAGCCGTCACCGTGTAGATGTGCACAAAAGTCATAAATTGCAAATAACTGCATAAATTTTAGAGAAAAACCAAAATATATTAGCACGCAAGTGACGTAGCTACAGCGCGATAGCAGTGGAACAACGCCTGCTATATTATGTGAAACGTCAAAGTACATGTAGGTACAGTGACAGCGAATTTTTAACAAAATTTCAATCTTCTCTTTCGAAAAGTAGCGTGTATGAGTGAATCTTGACTGTACATCAGTTCATTATTAATCGAATGAGCCTACACATCGCCCATTCTCATGCAAATTGGAAATGGAGAGTATCACACGATTACAGGTGAAAAGGATACAATAATACAAATTCCATCTCAACTAATTGCCAAAGAGGACATCATTACAGAAATATTTGGTAATAGTTTGTCAACTCTTGAGAACATCTTTAGTATCTCAAAATTCTCAATTTTAGCGCCAAATCACGAACATTGCGATGAAATTAACCACAAAATTACATATCTCAAAAACAAATATTTGAGTGTGATTACAATTGCAGATAGTGACGACATTTTACAATTTCTAGATTCGTTAAATTTCAGTGGAATACCTCCACATTGCTTAACACTAAAAATAGCGGCAATTGTTATTCTCTTGAAAAAATTAAATGTGTACTGGTTTAATAAATGGGACAGGATTAGTGGTACGCAATTTATACGAGAACTGTTTAGATTTGGAAGTATTAAATCGGCAAGCTACAGGCAGAAGAGTATTACTACCGCATATAGATTAAACACCTTCTGATATTACATTACCTTTTTGCTTTCGGCGAAGACAGTTTCCTGTACGCTTAGAATTTGCGATGACAATTAATAAATAACAAGGACAAAGTAGGAATGTATTTCGCACAACGGGTATTTAGCCATGATCAATTATACCGTATGATCGAAAACTTTTAACCTCTAGAGGACTGTGGATTTAAAAAAAAATTAAATTTATGTTGGCAGTGATGAGTAAAGCTACTTAATAATATAACCTATACAATTTTAACAGATAAACTTAACTTTTGCAGGATGTTTAATGCCGAGCACTAGGTGGTGCTGTGCATGGAAAATGCAGCAAATCATTTTGAACAGCTGTAGTTGTTTTTGATGTATTCAACAAGAATGTTTGTATTTGTTGAAATAACAATTTCTGACATAACCTTAAACTGACAGATATAAAATGCCAATGTAACTTTTACTACCACGACTGCCAAAAAAATTTTTTGACAAAATTCCACAGTCCTCTAGAGGTTAATAGTTTTCGATCATACTGTATGTAGCAATGTAACGGGTGCGTTGTTTTAAAAACTTAAAAATCAAAATTTTACCTAATGGATGGTGCCACACGTTAAACATTGTCTACAAAGAAGTTTTATAAGTTGCAAAATATTTTGCATTGGGTGGTTTTTTATTTACTGTGATTTTACTAGCTCGACGATGATATTTAAATGGCAGTTGCTCTGAAGATAAATATAAGTACGTATTATAACAGTGGTTTTTCAAAATAGAGTATCAGTCCAATAAGGACATATTGCCTGGAATTTACATAAGGGTTCACCTGAGAGGATATTCCAAGGCCGAATAGTTTTCCAAACTTCTGTTGAAACTTGGCAACGAAAACCTATGTCAAGCCGTGACAGATATCGCCAACCTCACTAACATAATATATTCCGACATCAAGAACATAACAGCCAAACCTGTGTCCTGGCTTCGAAAAAGGGCGATTATCACTCTGAAGAATTATAAGGCACTAGAAATCAACAACACACACCTCGGAGCCTTTCATTCTGAGGAGAAGATCTATCAGTCGATTAACACTGTGATGGAGGCATAGGACACAGTGCACTACCACCTTGAGTTTTTCCTCACTCTCGACCCTCCCGGTTTCTTCCAAATCGCCTACCTTTGAAAGTTAGAGCACCCATTATACTACTGAGAAACGTGAAGACTCCCAAACTCGACTGCAGGTAAATGCTCCGCATCGAAACGTTACTGAGGCCACAATTTTTATAAGTTTTGGAGAAAGGAAGACAGTCTTCATTCCTCGAGCACCCCTTATTCTTTCATACTATTCTTTTTAATTTAAGAAACTGCAATAAACCGTCAAAACCTGCTTCACTATGTCGATCAACAAGCTGCAGGGGCAATCGGCTGAATCAGGCTGGGGTCAACTTGAGGGAAGACTATACAATATCGTCTACAGGCCGGAAATTGAAATTCGGCATATTAGATCGCTTTTTAAATTAGGTCAAATCAATTTCAGGCGTTTTCAAAAATAACTCCGGAAAGGGTTAAATGAGGTAGATGTGTTTTTCTAAAGATCGCCATAATACGGTAACTGCTAAAGGTAGAAAGTTGATTTGGCACAGTAGTTCGTTTTACACATCGAATCAAGTCATTTTCAGGATCTTTGGAAATGTATCCTCTCAAAGGGATTAAATGAGGTAGATGTGTTTTTCTAAAGATTGTCAGGAGATAGATACAGGTAGGAAGTTGAAATTCGGCATATTAGTTCGTTTTGCAAATCATGTCAAACCATTTTCAGGGTTTTGCAGAATGTATCTCCTGAAAAAAAGAGTTAAATGAGTTAGAACTGTGTTTTAAAGATTGCCGTAACGAGCGAACTAAAACAGACAGGAACCTGACATTTGGCATATTAGATCGCCAAATCATTTTCAGGGAATTTTGAAATTCACAGCAGAGGATGTTACGGTGTAAATAGTCTCTTAGCGGTTGGTACTGTGTGAACAAATCTTTAGTGCCGATATTCGGTTCGCGCGCATCGAAATTCGTTAGGTTGGCGATTATTTTTTTTTGGTGGTGCTCGGATTTTGCAAACTCATTGGGCTTCGGCCTTCGTCTCATTTTTACAGCAAAGCTAGCAGCTTGCACGGTTTTTCGCATTCTATAATCTGATGGAGGAGTTAGTCTGCTTTTGATTCTTTGTGTGTCCCACGCTGTTTGGCGGAGTTTTGGTGTAGAAGTGAACATTTGGACATTTAAGCCCGCGCCAATTGGCGGAGTTAGTTGCAAACAAGCTTCTGCAAATTCCGTACACATGGCCTATATTCGTGGGGCGAGTTATTTTGAAGTTTTATCCGCTTTCGCGTGAAGGCATGTCGCTTATTTAAACGATTTTCTAGCCGTTCCTACCCTACCAGCGGCCCTCAAAATTCTCAATTTTAGCCCTAAAAAACGAATATTGCGATGAAATCGACAACAAAATTATATCTCTCTTGCCTGAATATGAAAAACAATATTGAGTGTGAATACAATTATATCACTTAATGACATTTTATAATTTTCTATGAAACTTCTAGATTCGTTAAATTGCAGTGGAATATAACCACATTGCTTAACACCAAAAATAGGATCAATAGATATTCCCTTGAACATTTTAAATGTGTTTACTGGCTTAATAGTTGAGATAAGATTTATTTGAGAACCGCTTAGATTTGGTATTAAATGGACAAGCCACAGGCCAGGCTGAAGAGTATTATTACCGCGTATAGATTAACACATTCTAATATTGCACTACCTTTTTGCTTTCGGTAAAGGAATTTTTCTCTGAATTTGTCATTTTCTATAAAAATTCATAAATCATAAGAACAAACTGTGGATAAAGTGGGGAATATATCGTATTTGCCACAACCAGTATTTAGAAATGGTGAAATATATGTAGCCATATCACGTGTGAGTAGTTTTAAAAACTTAACATTTAAATGTTACCTAATGGATCCTGCCACACGTTACAAATAAGTTTTATAACTTGCAAAATATTTTGCAACGGGTCCACTAGTAGATAATATAATAACCCGCGGGGACTGAAATGTTTGACATTATAGGGTTATGTTTTGGTTGCATCATGGCCATCAACATGTAAACACGAAAGTACTGTGATGCAGGATTGTATGCAACTTGTGCGACATGCGTCTGCTTGTATTATAAAGTACTCTATGGTGCACAATGACGTTTTTGAAATACCACGTTCATTAAAACATCATATTTAGTGGTTGCCATGGATATAAGTGGTAAAAGAAACTGATACACTCCCAAAGGAAAATTTTAATTTTTTGCCACTATAAAAAGACGTGATTGGTTGAATCTTGAAAAATCATTGCATTTGATTGGATAATAAGAGATGCGGGAAATAGTCATTACAAATTACTCACAAAGTCACATACGTCACATTTTATGATGCGGCCCTCATAACCTTAAATTTTTTTACAGTGGCCCACGGGCCACTTCAAGTTGGACAGCCCTGCTCTGGTATATATTACTTCGTCCTGTATTATTCTGTTGAAAAGGTCCTGCCGTATCTCTACAGCATCCTTGGATAGCCATTTTAATTGTTCGTTTGTTATCCTGTCATCCCTGGCGCTTTATCTTTTTTTAGGGTATTTATGATTTGCTTTATTTCTTCTGCTTCTATTGCATGCCAGACTTCCAATTTATTTTGTTTGTCTGTTTCACTTCTTGTAGTTAACTTTGCATTTCTACCTGCTTCCGAATATTTTTGTAATGTGCTGTTGCTACTTGGATTATCGCTGTTTGCACCACGTAGGTAGAAAGAAGTAAGGTTAATTTAGAACTGTTTATTTGCTGCAAACAAGTTGTTGTTGCTGCTGTAGAAGCATATCGTATATATAGAATAATGTTGGCGCACAATGCGCATGCTTCTATTGAGGTTAGATCTACCAGTGGAGTTACATAATTTTATAAATACATAGTGACGTAACAAATGAAATTTAATATCTAGCATCTTTCTTCTGTAAATAAAGCACACTAGGGAGACAAGTGATTTGGTGGCTTTATTTTCCTTCAATATCGAGGGTTTGCTGTCGTTACTACCATGGGACAATCTCTTTTTCTTCTCCTGTTTAGCAGCCGTTTACTGTCCACTTCTGAACATAGGCCTCCCCTTTAATTTCCATATTCTTGTCGATTTATTGCCATTTGATACAAGTTTCTGTCTGCTATATCTCTTCGTCCATCAATCTTTTGGTAAGCCGTCCAATACTTCTTTTGTACAATCCCGGTCTCCATTGTATGATACGTTTCGTCCACTTTGTATTTTTTTTGTCTGGCGATGTGACCTGCCAAAATCTATTTTGACGTAGCGATGCGTTTTATTACATCATCTACCTTCTTCGTTCCGCACATGGTCTCTAAGACTCACACCAAGCATTAGTCTTTGAATTGCAAGTTGTGTAGCTCGCAGTTTATTAGTGGCTGTAATTGATGGGAATCTCACGGTTCTTAAACACCCTTTTGAGGTTTCCTGTAGCAGCCCAAGTTATTCGAATGCTTCTACTGATCTTGACTTTTTGGTTCTCTTTTCCCAGTTTTATTAGGGGACCGAGATACCTAATATTCTGCAACTGTTTCAACTACTTCATCTTCGATATAAATTGGTGTTGCATGTAGGGTTAAAATGTTGATCTTTGTCAAATTCATTGTTAAATCTACCTTTTTTGAAACTGCACCCACAAATGTAGATACAGAGGAAAATAAAGAAGACTTCTATGAAAAATTACATAAAGTATACGACGATCTCCACAACAAATACAGAAATGACGTAAAAATGCTAATGGGAGTACTGAATGCAAAGATTGGAAACGACAACACAGGAAGAGAAAGAATAGTGGGAAAGGAAGGCCTAGGCGAGACAAACGAAAATGGAAACATGTTTATAGATTTCTGTGCTGTAAACAATCTAGTAATAGGTGGCAGCTTGTTCAAGCACAAAAATATTCACAAACTGACCTAGATAACACCCAGTGGAGACACAGGAAATCAAATAGACCATGTAACAATAGACGGAAGACACAAAAACTGTTTACTAGATGTAAGAGCAATGCGAGGAGCAGGCGCTGGCTCTGACCACATGCTAGTTCGGGCCAAATTTAAAATAAGATTAAAGGCACAACCCAAACAAATACATGGCAGGATGAAATACAACATACAGTGTCTAAAGAGGGACAAAGAGATGCAGAAAGAATATCAGAATAAACTAGAAGCTAAATATAATAATATGGGAGGCATAAAAGACATATCTATAGAAGAATCATAGAACAAATACAAAATCACCTTGAAGGAAACGACGGAGGGAGTAATTGAAGTTAAAGTAAAAACAATCAAAGACTGCATGTCACAACAAACATGGGACATGATCGAAGAAAGAAAAAAATATTAGACAAAAGCTATTAATAGAAACAAGAATAGAAGAAGAAGCAGAACTACAAAAATTATATTGGAATAAAAATAAACACGTTAAGAAAAGTGCAAGGAAAGAGAAAAATACAACGGGAAGAAATTTAAAAAAATTAGAAAAAGCTGCATAACAAAATGACATGAAAACGCTATACGACACAACAAGACAACTAATAGGGAGAAAAACAACAGCGGAGTCGCACATACGTGACACAGACGGAAAATTACTGAAATCTGAAATATCAATACATAATAGATGGAAGGAATACTTTTACAACATATGCAAGAGTCAAGATATAATTAAAGGAGATCTGAATAAACAAGAAGTGTTCCAGAAGTTAAACGTGAATACAGAGGAAATAACAAGAGAAGAAATAGAAACCTCAATTGAAAAACTTAAAAACTGCAAAGCAGCCGGGATGGATGGCATTCCCAATGAATTGATCAAGACAGGAATGAAATTAAGTACTGAAATTTTACACAAACTACTCAACAGGATCTGGAGCGAGGAGATAATGCTTAAAGAATGGACTGAAGGGTTAATTATAAAAATACCAAAAAAGGGGACAAAACAAGATGTGAAAACTGGAGGGCTATTACACTACTGAACACAACAAGTAAAATATTAACACAGATCATAGAAAGAATGAGAAACGAGGTAGAAAGACAACTACGAACAAACCAAGCTGGCTTCCGACCAAGAAGATCCTGGGTGGACCATATATGTACGCTGAGGAGAATTATCGAAGAAGGCATAGAATGGCAAAAAGAAATACATTTCGGCTTCATTGATTTCGAAAAAGCCTTTGATAAAATCAATAGAGTAGGGATGGGCGCGTGACGTGAAAACAGTCGTGTCACGTCGTGTCACGGCGTGTCACGTCGTGAACGTGACTAATATTTGAAAATCGTGACGTGAACGTGAGTGAACGTGAGTATAAATTTCCAAGGCGTGATTCACGTTTCACGTTAATTTCACGTTAAATATTTAGTAACGAATAAAAAACTGCAGGGTGCAGCAACTTTTAAATTCATTAAATCACAAATTGTGCCAAACAAGTTACATTATGTGGCTTTATTTTTGGACCCTAATTATAAATCCTTAAAGTTCATACCTTCACATAAAAGAGAAGATTATAATGCAAATAAAACTATAGATGATAATGATGAAATACATAGCAAACGACTCAAAACTGGTACATCAGCATCAGATTCTTATCTTTCTACACTTCTACACATTAGAGATAGCTCTGACGATGACACATGTAATTAGGATGATGTCGAAACAAAACTAAATTAGTATATGTTAATTTAAAATTTGGAAGTGTAGATGACATTTTAGGATTTTGGAAAAACAGTGTAAATACGCCACTGCTAAAAAAACTTGAAACATTTTAAACATACCGGCAAGTTGCGCTACAAGCGAAAGAGTATTTTCTACAGCTGGGCGAATTTTAGAAGAGCGCAGAATTCGACGTAACGCTGAAAATGTTGATTACATATTATTTTTAAATCAACATTTTAATGTGTAGATGTGTAGATGAACTTATTATTCTAATAAAAGTAATGGTTTGTTTTTTATACTCGGCTAACGCTGAAACTGTTAATTACGTTTTATTATTAAACCAAAAATGTATTCTGTAGATGTGTACATGATATTTTTAAACCAATTTATTGTGTACTTGTGTAGATGAACTTATTATTGTAATAATAGTAATTTATTATACAAGACGATAAAGTAAAATTTTATCCACGAGTGAATCGTTTAACGTCGAGACGAAGTCGAGACGTTAATGATTCAAGAGTGGATAGAAATAACTTTATCGTCGTGTATAATACAATATTTTTTTCTATAGCAAGAACTTTAACAATTTCAAAAAAAAAATAATGACAGTCAATCACATTTCAAAATGTCAGTAGCTAGACTGGGTTGCTACGATAATACGAAGCTGTCATATTTAATTTAAACAAAAGTTAGAAAATTAAATTACTTTATCTATCCTTGATGTTAAAGTGCTACTTTATCTACCCTTGCTGTTAAAGTAAAACTTGACCTTTTGTTTTGAGTTGATAAAAGCACACTTTAACATGTGCTATAGAAAAAAAGTAATTTTTTTGTATCCTCGCTTTAACGCTGAAAATGTTGATCCTTGTACACTTCTGTGCAATAAAATTAAGCACAAGTCTTATGACTATTTTTCACAATATTCTAGTTTGTATAATTGCACTTGAAATATCACCTTTTTTAAAAGACCAAAACTAAGACCGTTTAAAAAATAAAAAGCTATTAATAAATACAACAAAGTCCTGGTGCTTAATTTTATTGCACAGAAGTGTCGTAAAAGTACTTGCAAACCTACGAATTAAAAGTGCAACATATACCTTCTCTACTCATACCAATAAGGGAAACGTCAATTCCAATGACAGCTTTTAGTATTAAAAGTAAGCTGCAAGAAATATATTTGCGAGAAATCAGTATTTATCCCTTGTCGAAGTTATTGTAGTCAATTTTAATTTCTTTCTTTTTATGTCAACTATTTTGATTGCAACATAGCTCGTAAATTATGTCAGGTGCAAAACATATTTTTAGTTCTCTTTAAGGTTTTTCCATTGTTTTACATTTGAACATTCTGTTCTATCTGAATTTAAATTTTGAAATAAAAGCTGCGTGTCACGTCGTGAGTGGCGTGTCACGCCGTGAACGTGAGTGAACGTGAGCGTGAACGTGCGTGAACGTGACTGTTTAAAGTAAGCGTGAAACGTGTGTGACGTGAGCGAAAATTCACTCACGCGCCCATCTCTACAATAGAGACATTCTGTGGGACACCCTCAAAATATATGGAATATCAGATAAAATTACGAAAATAATAAAGCTACTATACGAAAATTATACGGCAAGAGTAGTACACAATGGGAAACAGACAGAAAAAATAAGCATAGAAAGTGCGTAAGGCAAGGCTGTACATTATCACCCATACTATTCCTCCTTGTAGTAGATCGTATCATGAAACTATCAATAAAAATAGCATGGGACTTACATGAAGATTTGGGCAAGTATTAGAAGATCTCGAATTTGCGGACGATATATGCCTCATAACGGAAATATTACAACACATGCAAGACAAGATTAATATCCTAAAAAATACAGCAGAACAGACAGGGCTGCGCATCAACATAGCAAAGACAAAGACGCTACGTATAAACTCCAGTGACCCCACCGAAATTAAACTGGAAGAGAAACCACTGGAAAATGTGAATGTATTCGTGTACTCGGAAGTGTGAT
Source organism: Agriotes lineatus (assembly GCA_940337035.1). Classification (NCBI taxonomy): domain Eukaryota; kingdom Metazoa; phylum Arthropoda; class Insecta; order Coleoptera; family Elateridae; genus Agriotes; species Agriotes lineatus. The sequence goes on along the minus strand of CALNHX010009089.1, from coordinate 16,497 downwards.
TGAGACAGTGGATGAAGTAAAAAAGACATTAAAAGAAGAATAGGTAATGCAGAGGCAGCATTCAACCAACTATGTAGAATATGGAAATCGAACGAAATAACCTAAAAACTAAATGCGCATTTTTAATACAAATGTGAAAAGTGTCCTGTACGGAAGTGAATCTTGGCGCTAAACAAAACTCAAACCGACAAATACAAACAGTTATAAACAAAAGTGCAAGAAGAATCTTAGGAATATACTGGCCGAATAAAAATAACGAACGAAGAATTATAGAGAAAAACAGACCAAGAACCAATAGAAATAACCATAAAAAGAAGAAACTGGAGGTGGCTGGGCCATACTCTCAGTAAACCAAATACAGACCTTACAAGACAAGCAACAGAATATACCATCCGGGGAAAGAGAAAACAGAAAAAAACCAGTAAAAACATGGAAGAGATGCATCGAGGAAGAATACAAAACAGTAGGCAAGGAATGAATCAAGTGAAAAACATAGCCAAGGATAAACGAGAATGGAAACAACTGGTCGAAAATATTTCTACCCATTAAGATCAACTCAGCTCCAACAAGAAAGGATCAAAATTAAAACAGAAAAGGATAGAGATGCTGCGCAGAATTCGCAAAACTGTGAGCATACAAACCCTGCTAAAGAAACGCTAAGCGCCCTATGCTTCCCAAGGAGTTAAAACGTACCAAAGAAGAAGAAGAAGAAGAATATCTAACTTACTACCAGGATTTCGTTTAAAAAACCAGCATTGCCGGTGACCCGGTGACTGCCCTGTTGTGGCATAAGAAATAAATTGCAAAGTTTGGTCGGTAGATCCATTGTGGAATCATCTACTGTGCGTAATGCAGTTTTAATTGTGTGCACATATCTTTCAGCTTGCTTATTTGAAGCTGGAAAATATGCTGTTGTTATAATATGCCATTAACTTTCAAGAACCTTTCAAACTTCTCTGACAGTAACTGGGGATCGTTACCATATTCTCTGTATCCGCATCAATACATTTCCACGTGATATAACTTCTCACAATACCTTTCATTTTAACGATTCCTAAATGACCTTCATGCAATTCGCTTAGGATTCTGTGTTGTAGAGTTTTAGGAATAACTAACCTTATTCTTTTTAAAATACAAACTTGGGTTGAGTATTCCCCATGATTATTAATATCCGAATATTCTCTGCCCATTATTTCTCTGAATATTTCTGCAGTTTCTGAGTATTTTGCAGTTTTTTATTTTAATTACACGTGGTTCTCGTACAGCATGTATCTGTTCCATTTGAAATACCTCTGGTACGTTTATGACATTACTTGAACAGAAATCGGCATTTAAATGTTTGGAGGTTTGCCTATACTTGATAGTATAGCCGAAATCTTGCTGAACAATTGAATAACGTAACAAACGTATGGCACTGAAACAGGGTGCACTTGCATTGGCAGCAAAAATGAATTCCAATGATTTATGGTCAGTTAGAACTGTGAAGTGTCCACCCTACAAATAATTGAAAAATTTAACGCCGCAATAAACTGACAGCGTCTATCAAGGCCATCTGGAAATGTATGTAAAACTAACACTTCGAGGTCGTAGCTTGAGCATCAGTTGAGGGCCGGGGGTTTTCATGCATTATAAAGAACTAAAACTATCGGATAAAATTTGTTTTTTTATTGCCTTGAATGCGTGGTTACATTCCTTTGTTCATTTAAAACTGACGTTTTCATGTAATAGGTTATACAATGGGGATAAGGAATCTGCCAAAGTTAGAATAAAACGGGAGTGATACGTGATTAGCCCTGTGAAAGAGTTTCTTTTTAACACATTTCGTGATGTTTGTGCAGCAACAATGGTTTTTATTTTGTTCTGGTTATCACAGACAGTCGTAAACTATTAAAAAACAGGTTAAAAATATAACTCAAATAGGGAATAGTAGTAGAATAGACAATAGGTATGAGTGAAAAATTAGATATAAAAACTGCAGCTATCTTGTTGCCAGCAATGGACGGCACTGAAAATGCAAGCAAACATTTAATTGACGCTATCGATTTATAAGCATGATGCATTACCTATTAGATGCGGAAAGCAAAATATTATTAATTATTGATGTCTTAAAATCTAGAGTAGTTCGAAATGCAAAAATTCCATTAGAACCTACTTCTGATACAAGCAAGTCATTAATTGCGGACTTAAATAGTAGATTATGTTATTAGGAGTAAAAGTGATACTTTATGTGGCGAAGTTTATTTAGTCGAACGTTAGTGAGGCAAATAATTCAGCTAAGCCACATAAAGTCACTTTTACTCCGAATAACATATACTATTTTATCCGCAAACGTATTCAGGTAAATTTCATTAATATAAATTTTAAAAAAAGGATGCATCGGCTGGGAATCGAATCCAGGCCACCCGCGTGACAGGCGAGCACTGTACCCCTGCGCCAACTTCTGTTGTTCAAATAACGCGCTACTATAATGACATATGAACATACTGAATCACCCTAGCTAATAGCACACGGCCACAGCAGCTGTCACACCATAACCCACGGCGACAGATGCTCCGCTCTGCTTAAAGGATTTATTTAAATTAAAACTTTTTCGTACTCTTTTTGAAAATAAAAACCGGCCTACGATTTAAGTCTAAAAATTAGCAAAATTTTAAGCCATCATACAATTTAATCGGTCCAGTATATTCGGAGGAAATAGCGAACAAACATAGAAAGAAAGAAAGAGAGCAACGATTTTGTGTGCTTAGGCAGATAAAGTACGCAAAAGTTGCTATTTTATCTGCTTAGGCAGATAAAGTGACACTTTTACCTTGTCAATAAAAACACATAAGTTGTCACTTTTGTGACGTTTGCGGATAAAGCACATTTTTTTAGAAAAAAAATGCATCAAGATACATTATCAGTTAAATAAGTACCTAATGTTAGGCAAAACGGTAAATCTATTGTCGACTTTGGCAAAACAATTGAAGAATTATTCGTGGATCTATTAATAGCACAGGCCGGCTATAATAAATATGTATTTAAGATACTACAGAACGCGAATGAGAAAATTGCTATTAACGCTTTAGTATACGGATCACAAAATAATGATCTACGTACCATTGTTAAGGCAAGAAATTACTCAAAACTGAGCCAGGCTATCAGGGGTTCAAAAGACGAGAAGTTATCAAAATGTGATGGTTCCCAGATATATCATATGCGGAGGCGACAAAATTTTAATCAAAGTCGTTTTAGTCATGGCCGTTTTTATGTTAGAAGCCATAATTTTAGGCAGTACAATCGTAGTACTAATTTTTCGACATACCGCAATAATAGTTTTCCAGATAATTTTGGTAATTATCGAGATAGGTTGCATAATAGAATACAGGTCATACGGTGTAACAACGCAGACATCAGAATATTTTTAGAGTACATTTCATACAACATGATCTACGATCTTCGCGTTATCAGCACGATACTGACTCACGATATGCAGCACGTCGACTTCTGTCAACGATACAGTAGGTTGCCAAGACGTATTTTATCCCCATGCGATAAAACCTAAACAACAGGTTAAATTAGATTTAGATTTAGGTTCCCCGACTGCCTTTTTCTGGCATGCGCACGTCAGCCCTTTGGCTTTTGTACTGTCGGGAGTTTTCAAGTTAGCAGGCCGACATCCGTATCTTTTACTAGACTTGCAATGTCCCCTACTAGCTTGCGGTTGTCAATAGAGTTAAGGCTCCAATCGAGTTGGTGTCTTTTAAGCTCTAATGCTGGGCATTCAAAGAGGATATGATAGGCTGTTTCATCATCCTCTTGGCATAGTCTTCAAACAGGTTCATCTCTATAGATATTGATCCTGTGCATAAATTCTCTGAATGCTCCAGTGCCTGTTAGTAGACTGGCTACTTGCTTGAAAAACAGGTTATTTACAATTTAAATACTTTGACATTTGTACGTATGAAATATGGTTTATTTTCCACTGATCTATTATTTATTGTTTACATCTGTGATACGAGGCATATAAAGCAGCCTATAATGCCCTAGGGTATAATCATTATGCCTACTTTTTACTGCTTTTTAAACTTTTCAAGCTTTCCAATTTATTTACGCATTCAAAGTAGAAAATAAAACATATGAACCACGGGCATTACTTGATGTTTTTACCCCTTGTATTACTTTCAAACCCTCGGGCTTGGAAAATGGTCGCCCTCTAATGGACATACGCATCTTCGTAATGCCCTTATAGTCCAGTCACTATGTGCAAAAATATGGCCTTTGCTGGAAAGTGAAGGGAAATTTGAAATTCCTTTTTTGGCGTGTTTGGGGGGTCTAGCAAAGCTTAACTTCAAGTTGTCGACCAAGATTTCCTATGTGCTATGTCCGCCATCTTGATAAATGAGTGCGTTTGATTTTTTTGCGATAAATCGGTTCCCGTTAACACTACATGAAACTAATGCAGACATCTTTGTAAGAATTTTGAATGTTCTACAATTTATATTCTATTACTTTTTCGCGTAGGAGCTATATTTGTCAAGATATCGAACGCGAAAGGAGAGCGTGAAAGGGTCGAGATTTTTTTTCGATCTTCTGGGCTTGTGGCTCTTTTCTCTTTCTATTTAGCGAAAAAGTAGTCATTATCAAAGTTGTAGAGGTTGAAAATAGCTTCAATTTGACCTATTATAAATTGATATGCGACTAAAATTACGACTTGTAGAGCGGGCCAAAGTTGTCAAGTCTACGCTTCATTTTTATTTCATGTATTGTACTACTACATAAATGGCATAATAAACTTCATTGCATCATGAGAATCGTTATATTTCAAGTTGCCAATACGTAAATTGTTATTTTTGACGTTTCTGCTATAGAAGATCGGTTAAGAAATTTCTAATGAATTAAATTTATTAGTAGGCCAGGATAGAATCTCAGTTTCTGATTATGTCAAAAACTTGGGTCTTTATCTTGATAATGATTTTAAATTTACTAAACATATTTCAAAATGTCTGCAAAAGTCATATAGTTCCTTGAAACTTATTTATCAAAATACAATTTTTAAGTGTAAATGTGAAAATCGTTTTGTGTAATGAATCAATCTTGTGCTGTCTTGATTATTGTGACTTTGTTTATCATTCCCATTTAAGTAGCTTTAATGTTGCTAGAATTCAGAAGATTCAGAACTCATGTTTACGCCTCATATTTGGAATACAAAAGTATGAAAGAATTTCTTATAAGCTGAAAGATTCAAACTGGCTTAATACGAAAGAAAGGCGCTTCTTTCATTCTGCATGTCTTTTCCACAAGATCCTCTTGAGTAGATCACCGAGTTACTTATTCAACAAAATAAAGTTTAGAACCGACGTACATACTTTAAATATAAGATTTAAAGGAACGCTGACTCCACTTCAACATAAGTCAAAATTTTTCAATCGATCGTTTTCTTACAGAATAACTAAATGCTATAATTCGTTACCAAATGTAGTAAAAGGCTATTGTACGTAAAAATTTAAAAAAGCTATTTTTAAAATTTTTATGGATAAACATCAATGAATTAATTATTAGGGTCAAAATAAGACACTTCGCAAATTGCTATATCACTAAACACCGCCATAGCTGTTTTGTGCGTAATATTTCGCCTGGCGCCAAAGCAGATCGTTGGATTTTTTATTTTCTTTTTTTTTTGTTTTTCACCGGGTTAAGTGGAAGAACAGCGGATAGATCTGTTTTTCTATCAAGTTGAACTTCGCCCAAGACAATATTACGTTTATTTTTTCTGTGTAATTTTGTAATAATTTAATAAAGACCTTCGTTATTATTATTATTATTTTTATTATTATTAATATACAATCATATAATGCTGTATACTATCTACTTGATGAAATATAATGATTTCAATAATGCAATGAAGTTTGTTATGTCATCTACGTAATAGTACGATACATGAAATAAAAATTAAGCACCAACTTGACAACTTTGGCCCGCTCTACAAGTCGTAATTTTAGTCGCATATCAATTTATAATAAGTCAAATTGAAGCTATTTTTAACCTCTACAAGTTTGATAATGGCTACTTTTTCGCTAAATAGAAAGAGCAATGAGACACAAGCCCAGAAGCTGGAAAAAAATCTCGACCCTTTCACGCTCTCCTTTCGCTTTCGATATCTCAACAAATATCGCTCCTACGCAAAAAAGTAATAGAACATAAATTGTAGAACATTCAAAATTCTTACAAAGATGTCTACATTATTTTCATGTAGTGTTAACGGGAACCGATTTATCACAAAAAAATCAAACGCACCCATTTATCAAGATAGCGGAAATAGCACATAGGAAATTTTGGTCGACAACTTGAAGTTAAGCTTTGCTGGACCTCACCGATACCCCAAAAAAGAAATTTCAAATTTCCCTTCACTTTCAAGCAAAAATGACATAGTGACTGGACTATTAGTACATAGATAACTATCGCGTTGGTTATCACTGGAGCGTGGGTAAGCCGGTTTTGAATAAAAGCATGAAAAGCAACGAACATTAATGGACTTTCTGGGTGAATTACAGCAGACTGAAAAATATAATTTATGTTGTGTAATAAATAATTCTCAGGTTACTGTATTATTAGAGTCCAAATCTGTTTTTTTTACAAATATCCTTGCGCGATGCGAAATCATCATAACTCTATAATAAAGCAGAAAAATTCCCAAGGTCAAACATTTCAACTCGTGGTCTATGTGCAGTTACAATTTTGGGCGTGGTCTTGATATTAGCAGCGTTGCCAGACCTGGTACAATTCTACGAATCTAGTACATTCTGAAACCGTTTCTGCAAAAGTATATTTTTAAATATTTCTGGTACATTTTCATTCTCATTTATTAGACGAAACTCTCAAAAATAAATTAGCTGATCAGCCAGGCAAAGCGGAATTGGTAGACAAAAATTTTTAATCGTTAGGACGTAAAACGTGAAAACGCGCATGCATTCAGCCTGGCAACCCTGCATATTCTGACCCGAGTGGTGCCGATGCCGATCGGTTTGTTTCACGGTACGAAATCTCCCTCCTGCCAAGTGAAACTGTCATGGCTACCAAAGCAGAGAAATCAGTGCGTACAGAATTTTGGCAAAAAGCCCTTGTGTTCTTTGACAAAATGTACTGCATCCAGGATGGCTTGTGAATAATCTGGTTTCAAAGCACTCCGTTGGTTCCAATTGTGAGGAAGATAATTGCAATATTTTAATGACATTGCACCATTTTGTAACCCAGGTACGAATTAAAATAAATACAGTGCTGCATTTCTAATATTAATTTTTGTTTAGGCGCTTCCTGAAGCAGAAGAACCGAAAGTTGTTTAGAATACGCTGCCCAAGATGGGGCCATCAAAATGGAGAGCCGGGCTACAGACACTGCAGAATTCTTGCATTTTATGGGCAATTTGTTTGCCAGTGTGAACGGTAGTTTGCCTTTCAATAAACATGGGAAACAATTGAAAACTGCTGTGGGCTGTAGATGTCAAAGCAAAGAAATCAGTGCGTCCAGAATTTTGGCAAAGAGCCCTTGTGTTCTTTGACAAAATGTACTGCGTCCAGGATGGCTTGTGAATAATCTGGTTTCAAAGCACTCCGTTGGTTCCAATTGTGAGGAAGATAATTGCAATATTTTAATGACATTGCACCATTTTGTAACCCAGGTACGAATTAAAATAAATACAGTGCTGCAGTTCTAATATTAATTTTTGTTGAGGGGCTTCCTGGAGCAGAAGAACCGAAAGTTGAGCCAGTATTCGTGCCAGCTCAGTTTGACCAACTGAAACCACGAGGAAATCCAAAACCACTTGGGCTCAGGGCAGACAAATGTTGCAAGAGACTGAATACGTAACATGAAATTGCCGAAGGGAGTTATTTATTTTATGTTACCATTTACCGAGTTCGATTATTTATAGTATTTTCTGATGACATTACTGGTATCCTACTTTCACCATATTTCCTGTTACACGCTCCTCCTTGGCTGTTACTCTAATTGCCGATTGTGTTATTTTATGAATACCATGACAACAGACATTTTCATATTGCCCATTTCCTCCGTATAGAGAAAATGTGTTCTTTCTGTCACAATTTTTGTAACCTAGAAACTGATTTCTATTCTCGGTTGTGGAAATTTTTTTAAATTTTTAACAGTCGTATATGTTGTTCTATGAGCGAAGCGACAAGTATTATCAATAGTAATATAACAAGGGCGAGACATACTTACCGATAATTTTGCACACGGCAAGGGTCGAGTGCTGGTTGCAATGAAAACTGTTCCGAGGGCAGTTTTCAACCAGCACGATCACTCTTGGCACGGGCAAAATTATATGTAACTGTGTCCCCCGCGTTTATATTTTGAAGATTATTACACAAAACACATATACGAATTATGATTTAAAATTGATCTAATAATGCCAACAAACTCAAATTGCGTGTTTCTTGCATTTCTATTTCTAATTATGCCACCATCTACGGGGTTGATAATTAGCACTAGGGAAGCTTATCAAGTAATCAGTTCGGGATTGGTTGATTTTCAAAAATGCATGGTTGTCATTGGATGATATCAGTCATGTAACAGTTGTGTGTAATAATCATTACACTTGAGGTAAAATACGAAGGCAAGCCAAGTAAACAAACGCAATTAGTCGGTGAATATCACGTGATAGAAAGGCGTTCTGCGGTTGGACCTTTCGAATAGAAAGTTGAACACCGTTTATACGCGTCGTTAACCTAGAGGAGGAATGAGCGTTGTTTTGTTGTGCGGTAATTTCTTTTACGGCAACATGCGACGGAAGACTCCGACCGCTGTAATCCTTGGGACGGATTGACTCCTGATGGATGGCGCGCGCAGCTAAACCGCAATCTTGACTCTCGATCGGAAGACCCCCCGTTCGGCGGTAGTAACTATGACTCTCTTAACATTTGTGTGAAAGTCACCGTACTTGCAAGACGTTTTCTGAAGTCGCTCTGGAAACGTAGGCAAGTAACGCCTCTGTAAATTTGTTTTTAGTGAGAGTGATATCTAAGAGTTTTCTGTTCTGTGCCTCAATAACTAGTAAAAACTAGGAAAATGTCTGACTGCGCTGTATGCAGACAACCTGCAGATAGGAAGAAAAGAGATACCATTCCGTGTTCGGGTTCATGCAAACAACTTTTCCACTTTGCATGTGTCAAGTTATCTCCTGATATTTTATCAAACACCGGTATTTCTTGGAAATGCAAACGTTGCAGCCAAACAAATGTTCCTAACTCTGATGTGCTACCAATCATTGACTCCTCAAGCCAATCAGTAACGCTAAGTGACGTAATGAGTGCAGTAAAACAGGTACATCTCGAACTAGCCGCCGTAAGACAACATCAGTCGGATCTCCTGGATTCAGTCAACTTCTGTTCCAACAAAATCGACGAATTCGACACTCGTCTTAAGGAATTTTCCAATAAAATCAAATTGTTGATGATCTTGCCCAAGAAAACAATAAATTGAAGACCGATATGTCTGAAATTATAGAGAGGCTTAATCACCTAGAGCAAACGCTCCCGGCTAAACAATTTGGAGTTGCAAGGAGTCCCCGAAACCTCAAACGAAAATATTTCGAATTTAATTCTAAAAATCTCTTCTGTTTTGGAATGCGATATAAAAATGAGGACATTGAAGTTTGCCATCGTGTTGCAAAGTATAACCATACCTCCAACAAACCCAAAAACATCATAATTAGGTTCTTTTCCCACCAGAAGAAGCAGTTATTACTCGCAGCCTTCAAGAATAAGCGAGTCCTGCATGCAAATGCTATCGGCTTCACCTCTGACCAGCGCATATTTATCAATGAACACCTTTCCCCCGCAAATAAGAAGCTTTTCTTTGATGTGCGTCTAAAATGCCAGCGTTTTGGCTATAAATACGTATGGGTGAAAGATTGCAGCATCGTTATAAAAAAAAGTGATAGTGCACGTACCCTTTGTATAAAATCGGTGGTTGATTTGGCCAAAGTCACAGAGTAACTAACATTAGCGTAAGCTTTTTTGTTGCTCACTAATTTTTTTTGTTTAATAATGTAGTAATAGTTTCTCTTTTTATTATGGCAGTCTCAGTCTATTATCAGAATGTCAGAGGTCTTCGGACCAAAACTGTAGACGTTAAAAATCAGATATCAATGAATAATTATGATGTCATATGTTTTACTGAAACTTGGTTATTGGACTCCATTGACTCAGCTGAAATTTTTGATGCGCGGTATGTAGTATACCGTCGTGACCGAGAATATTTAAATGTCTCCAGGGGTGGTGGAGTTCTGATTGCCGTATTAAAAAGTACTCTTCGATGAGGTTACAGCGGTGGGAAAGCAGTGCTGAAGATTTATGGGTGCAAATTGTTATTAAATGTGGACATGATCTAACCATCAAATTTAATGTTTGTTGTGTTTATATTCCGCCAAGCTCGCCCACTGCCGTATACGAAAGTCATTCAAATAATATCCAAAACTGTTATTTCCAGACTGTAGGTGCAAAGTTTATAGTATTGGGAGATTATAATTTGCCTGATATTGAATGGTTGGTAAAAAATGATCACAGCGTCGATTATATTGCCAGTCATTCAAATGTCAGTGCTAGTGTAATTGACTGCTTTAATCTTGTTAATTTAACTCAATTTAATGGATTTTTAAACTCTTACAGGCGTATTCTTGACTTAGCTTTCTCAGATTTGCACTTGATTGTGTCAGATATTAGCGATTTTTCATTATCCGCAATCGACATCCAACATCCTCCTCTCCTCATTGAATTCTCACTGAATAACACTGCTCTCAAGCCAAATGAAAGATCAATACTCAAATATCAGTTCCGTAAAGCAAATTATACAGTCATTAATGAACAGTTGACAGTTGTAAACTGGTCGTGTAGCCTGAATCATTTAAATATAAACTTAGCAACTGACAAATTTTATTCAATATTAAATGACCGTATTAAAAACTACGTGCCAGTAAAACGCAATCAAAATGTTTCATATCCAATATGGTTTTCTTCCAAACTCATTAACCTAATCAAACGGAAAAATAAAATTAGAAAAAGATACAAAATATACAAATCTGCCTCGGATTATTTGATATTTTCTTCGCTGCGCAAAAAAATAAAAACATTAGTCTCTGAATGCCATAAAAATTACATACAAACTTCCGAAGAGAATATTAAGCAAAATCCGAAGCAGTTTTGGTCTTTCGTAAAAGAGAACAGAGCAGATACGTCTGTGCCAAAATCGATTTATTTTAATGATGTTCAAGCAGATGACCCCACTAAGTGCGCTAACGTCTTTTTAGATTATTTTAAATCAGTTTACGAAAACAGCGTACAAGTCAGTTACAATGCCCACGATTACCCAACTCATAACAACTTAAGTATAATTACGTGCGAAGTTTCTGACATAGAAAATCTGTTAGCAAATATCAAAATAAATAAGTCGAGAGGGCCTGACGGTATAGACCCATTTTTTGTCAAAATGTGTGCTCATTCTCTTTCGTATCCATTAAGTTTGCTCTTTAATAAATCACTCCGCGAAGGAGTTTTTCCAGATTACTGGAAATTGGCTTACGTTACCCCAATTTTTATCGGGTGATAAAGCTAACGTCTGTAATTATCGCCCAATATCCAAATTGTCAATTTTCGGAAAAATCTTAGAATCACTCATAAATAAAATAATACTTAATCACATCCAAAACTTTATCTCGCCAAACCAGCATGGATTTTTGCCACGTAAATCAGTTTCTACTAACTTGTTTAATTATTCAGAATTTATATGCGGAGCCATGAACAAAAGATCCCAGGTTGATGCTGTGTATACTGATTTCTCCAAAGCCTTTGATAAAGTTAATCGTTCTATACTTCTACAAAAACTCTCAGGGTTTGGAGTGTCAGGTACGCTGGTTTCGGTCGTATCTGGTTGGTAGAAAAAAATGTGTTGTTACAAAAGGTTTTAAGTCGGATACCATTGAAATCAGTTCTGGCGTGCCACAGGGCTCGCACCTTGGACCAACTTTATTCATAGCTTTTATCAACGACCTGTCTTTTAACTTCAAATCGTCTTTTCTGTTATATGCTGATGATTTAAAATTGTTCAGAGAAATTAAATCCTCGCAAGATTGTAATGTTTTACAGCAAGATCTGAATTATCTCAGTGATTGGTGTAACAAAAATAAAATGTTTTTAAACGTACAAAAATGTCATAAAATATCATTTAGTCGAATCAAAAGAACAATTAATTTTGATTACAGAATAGGCAATACAGTTCTCAGCGATGTTGCTTTTATACGTGATTTGGGCGTTATTTTTACCAAAGACTTTACTTTTAATAAGCATATTGAACAAATTGTTTGTAAAGCTAACAAGATGTTGGGATCTATATTTCGAGTAACAAAGAATTTCCGCAATCCTGATACACTAAAAATATTGTACTACGCGCATGTCCGCTCACATCTGGAATATTGTAGCTTCATATGGAATCCTTTTTATCATACTCACATAAATAGAATTGAAATGGTTCAAAAACGATTTCTAAAAGTAGTCTCTTTTAAATTAAACTTGAAACTTAGTTACACAGGAAAATTGTTATATTTTAATATGCTATCACTGGAACATAGAAGGACACTACTAGATATTAAAGAACTGTTCAAATTCATTAATGGCTTTTAGAATGATACCTCAATTATAGCACGATTTTTTATTAAAATTCCATTATATTCTGTGCGGAATTCTTTATTCTTCTGGCACGATCAGTGTACCACAAATTTTTCGATAAACTCTCCCTCAGTTAGGCTCGTCAGAACTTATAACTTTGTGGGACAGGAGGGTATCGACATGTTTGCGGAATCTATTGCAACAATTGCAAGATCAATCGCCTCTTATTTTCTAAATACTTACAGTAATAATACCAACATATAACATTGCTTTAATCTTTGCATCTTCATCGATCTTTAATTTTTTTTTGCAATTTTGTAATTTTTGCTTTTTGTAATATGTATCTTTGTTTTCTGGTATTCTTACTTGTTTAATCCTGTTTATTTGACCATTTTTCAATGAGTTTGTAGCCAGCAAGTGTTTGCCAATTTCACTATTTTTGTCCTTTAAGTTTTAAGTAATAATTTATTTTCAAATTTTTTAGTTAAAAAAAGTGTACACCATGAGTTGCTATCTTTTTGGTTTATATTTAGGTCACAATTTTTAATTTTGTATTTAATCTCTCCTCTGTTTTTTTTTTAAATTTTGGTGATTTATAGTTTTAATTTTTATATGTATTATCCGTGCCGGTCTATAATTGGATGGCTACTTTTGCGTAGACCATCTGTTGACTCGGCCAAAATTGTAAATAAATAAATAAAAGTAAATAAATAAAATGCGCACCGGTGTGAAACTGGTTTAGCATGCACCGGGAACTGTCAGAATCTTTGTTTACGTCGCTTGCCTTCGTAACTTGGCTCAAGTGTAGAAACTACCATAAATATAATGAGCATTTTTTGTTAAAATTTATAGCATTCTTATGTACTTATTATTAATTACTAACTTTGTCTTATATACTGGACTACCCTACAAAGAAATTTTTTATCGCTTTTCAATTTGTTGGAAAATATTGATAAAAATTATTATTTAGAATGGAACGTGGAACGTATTTCTGCCATCAATCAATTATTTTTAACGTTATATAATCTGCGCCAGAATCCCCCACATAAAGATTTAGCTCAGCGCTTTAACTGTAGCACTGCAACAGTTACTAATATTTTTTTAACTTGGTTAAATTTGTTACGCGAAGTAATATTTTCCAGTTTAATGTCATCTGTACCATCTGTTAAAGATAATCAAGCATGTTTACGTAATTTTTTTGCTTTCTTTCCGATCACAAGAATGGTATTAGATCGCACCGAATTTTTTTTTGAAATTCCATGTTTGCTTGAAAAGCAAAAAGCGACATAGCCATTACAAGCACCGTAACACTTTAAAAGGTCTTGTGGGAGTTGCACCAAATGGAGTTGTGATTTACTTGAGTTTATTGTATCCTGGTTCCACTTCTGATAAGAAAATTGTGCAGAACTGTGGAGTACCTACTATTTTTGAACCAGGAGATTTGATAATTGCAGATAAGGGATTTCTCATTGGCGACATTTTACCGGCAGGTGTTTCTCTAAATATTCCACCATTTTTGTGCCAACCACAGTTTACTCCTTCTCGGGTAATACAAACCAAAAATATTGCTCGTGCTAGAATTCATGTGGAAAGAGCAATTCGTCGTATTAAGGCATACAAAATACTAAATCTAATACCCCAAAATTTAATGAACTCGGCAACCAAAATCTGGAAAGTGTGTGGCGCACTAACCAATTTCCACCAATAAAGGAAGTTGAAACATATTTTGAAGGCGAACAGTAAAAATAGAAATAAGAGTGTTAATTAACAACTGCTTATTTATTTAAATAAGACATTTTTTTATTATTGTATAGTTGTACATTACTATATGTTAGTTTATGTTTACTCAAATATTCGTTTTGTTAATTACAGAACTTAACTTAATAAATAAAAGTATTTACAAAAATATTGCTCTAACTGCTATCTAATAAAAAATTTCTTATTAATAGTACAGCAATATCACGGAAACAAACGGTGAACGTCATCAAATATTTTGTTATTAATTTAAAGTTACCGTTTGATTCCGTGATTTACCTATAGTTACAATAAATATGATTAACTATAGGTAAATCACGGAACCAAACGGTGCACGTCATCAAACAGTAACTTTAAATTAATAACTAAATATTTGATGATGTGCACAGTTTGTTTCCGTGATTGCTTCCCGCGCTGGGATGAGCTCCATATAGGGGAGGTCAGCTAAAAGCGCGAAGTTGGAATAAGCCTTCTCGCGAGGTATGTATGCTATTTTACTCACAACATAGTTACACATTTATTTAATTTCGACATTCACTAGAGATGAAAGGCATTTTGTATGATAAAAATTCTTCAAAATTTCTATATTTTCTGCCCATTCTTCTTTTTTTGTAGCTGGAATTATTGCTATGACTTGAGGAGTCCAGATAACTAGATACTATTTCTTTTTATGTATTTGGTGTAAATATTCATGGTTTTCATTTACCACAAACTGTTGCAGTACCTTATCGTAAGAACAAATATAGCCTTTATCATGTGCAATGATTCCATCAAGTTGGAATTGCGATATTTAAATGGATATTTAACTTCCACAAGCTCTTCTTCGTCTACAAGGCCATCTGGGGTGGCCCCAAGGTATCCACACTGATGGAGCCATAGTCCAGCAGATGTCACAGGAAGTCCAGTTGCTGCCCCAAATGCTTCTATTGCATTATTTTCATGTTCTCGCCCCCACCGAATTGCCTATACTCCATCTAAGTTATATGTACCTGCATAATAAGAGAACTTTATGAAAAAATGTGAAAAATATTTTGCAAAGCAAACCTGGTAGTTTTTTGAAAAGCGATGCAGGGTACCGATTTCTTTTGCAAGCTGCTAGCACCGTACCGAACGAACTGGCTGTTAAACGAAACCTGCGAATAATTAAGCACAAGGGATTTTTTTACTGCCCTATGGTTTACTCAAATATAGTTATTGCTTAGGAGAAACATTCACTTTTTGTTCAAAATAACTAATTTTTTCAGATATATTTTGATATTCTGCGAAGAAAATTATATAACTAATCTGCGGAACAATAATATCTTCCTGTGCAGTAAGTCTAGGTGCTAGAAGCCAACTGAATCCTACCACCCCTCCAAACGAATCAAATTTTTCTCTAAGCGTTTCGATCTCTTCCTTGGTAACACTTCTCTTTGAAGCTCGATATTCCTTAGACGGCAAAAACAATTCATCGATTGTTCTCACGGTTTCATCAAGTGCTTTGGATTGTTTAGGCACTGACCAGCTACATGACTGGTCTGTAACTGATGTATTGTAATGGGCAAATAGTGCCAGTGCAGCAACATGATGACATGAAACTTGTCCACGAGGACATGTGCAAGAAGTTGAGGTTATGTTTTTGTCTTCATCGAGGAAGATCTACAAAGTAAAAATATATACTTAGTATTCGTTACTGCTTAGAATCCATCTGAAGCAGCAATCAGTATTTTAAATAATTATACTTTTTAAGCTAAAATGTATCTTACCTGAACATTGTATCGCTTATCTTTCATGCTTGCGTGTACTGTACCATTTACCATTTAATAATGAACAGAAAAAGAAGACACTATTTAATTCAGCAGTATTGGCAGTATCCAATATGAAAGACAGTTGCCTGGAGGCTATCCAAGAATGTCCATTAAACGCTTTCCAGAGGCGAGCGTTCCTTTCCAGAAACTTTCCATTTGAAATATATTTTTTGGAACTTTTCCTTATTGCCATTCTCTAGCGTGCTTTTAAAACTTTCTTTAGTGCAACAAAAGTTATTAAATTCGTCCTACATTTTAAATGCGGCATATGCCGCGGGTTTCAGCTAGTATGTAATATT